>CM056059.1:8476441-8543941 GCA_029574335.1 Rana kukunoris | reverse complement strand
CGGCGACTGGGAGGCAATAGGTCGAGAACCTCTTTAGAGCACGCCAAGCTCTGAACCTAGTATTGGATTTGTGACTTGCCATAAAGCATATCAGTGGACGTTACGCATGTTGCGTCACCACTCTTTTTGAATTGCACCCCAATGCACTAAGGCTTACTCTTGCGTTGCCCTCTGATGAGCTATCCATTGCGGATCGTTCATCAGAGGGCAGTTGGGATGGCGGCTGGGAGGCAATAGGTCGAGAACATTTCTGGAGCCATACATGGTGGATCGTTCATCAGAGAACAGTTGGGATGGCGGCTTCGAGGCAGTAGGTCGAGAACATCTTTGGAACATGCCAAGCTCCGAACCTAGCATTGGATTTGAGAGCTGCGGTTATGCACATCGGTGTACATTACACACGTTGCGCCACCACTCATTTTGAATCGCACCCCAATCCACCAAGGTCTTGCTTACTCCTAAGTTGCCCTCTGATGAGCCATCTCAATGCTGGGAGGCAATATGTCGAGAACCTCTTTGGAGCACGCCAAGCTCTGTACCCAGCATTGGATTTGGGATGGCGGCTGGGAGGCAATATGTCGAGAACCTCTTTGGAGTACGCCAAGATCTGAACCTAGCATTGATTTCTGACTTGCCATAAAGCATATCAGTGGACGTTACGCACGTTGCGTCACCACTCATTTTGAATCACACCCCAATGCACTAAGGGATTGCTTACACTTGTGTTGCCCTCTGCTGAGCCATCCATGGTGGATCGTTCATCAGAGGACAGTTGGACGGCGGCTGAGAGGCAATAAGTTGAGAACATTTCTGGAGCCATACATGGTGGATCGTTTATCAGAGGGCAGTTGGGATGGTGGCTCAGAGGCAAAAGGTCTAGAGCATTTTTGGAGCACACCAAGCTCTGAACCTACCATTGGATTTGTGAGTTGCAGTAATGCTCATCGGTGCACGTTACACGCGTTGCGTCACCACTCTTTTTTGAATCTCACCCCAATGCACTAAGGGCTTGCTTAAACTTGTGTTTCCCTTTGGTGAGCCATCCATGGTGGATGGCTCACCAAAGGGCAGTTGACCGGTGGCTGGGAGACAATAGGTCGAGAATATTTTTGGAGCACGCCAAGCTCTACACCTTGCATTGGATGTGCAAGTTGCAGTAATGCTCATCAGTGCACGTCACACACGTTGCGTCACCCCTATGCACTTAAAGGCTTGCTGCTTACAGTTACGTTGCCTTCTGAAGAGCAGTTGAACAGCAGTTGAGAAGCCTTAGGCGTCGAGCACATTTTCGGAGGCCACCATGTGGGCACAGAAAATGCTCGGCAATGGGCAGAAGGTGAAAAAGGTGGGCGGGTCCAGCTGCATACATCAAAGGAAAGAATCTTAAAGGGGCGGTGCTTCGATAGCGTGGAAAGGAAGACAAACCGTAGCTATGCAACCCTCAGAGAGCATTAATGAGGTGTGAATACGTTCTTAACTTAAATTGGAGGGGGGAGGGGGGGACACGCCCGTTGACATCAGCAGTGCCTATTTCCCATTGTTAGAGAGCGATACGTATTGTAGAAAGCGGATTGCAGGATTAAATGTTGTATTTGCCCGCCGGGTGTCTTGGCACGCATGAAAGGGCTCAGGCAGTCGAGGGGTATTAGGGCTTAAGGTTTTGTTTTTGTAATAGGAGTCTATTACTGCTCATTAGAAATTAAATCTGTAATTTAACTATTCATTGTGCAGCAAGTTCAGACAGATTCTATACGTCAGAGAACTAATAAAAGTCATTGGGTTTATGTCACGTTTATCTCTTATAGAGTATGGACAGCTTTATGGGCAAAAGTTAGTGGACTCCTGACCAGTGGCGTAACCAGAGTTATGGGCGCCCGGGGCAGAACTTTTTTTTTCGCCCCCCCCCCGGCGCTAGCGCATGACCACATATGCCCAATCACAGGGCGCCATGCCATCAAATGCAGCCACTGTGCCATCAATTGTCACCACTGTGCCATGCCATCAATCGTCACCACTGTGAAACCAATCGTCACCACTGTGCCACCAATCGTCACCACTGTGCCACCAATCGTCACCACTGTGCCACCAATCGTCACCACTGTGCCACCAATCGTCACCACTTTGCCATCAATCGTCACCACTGTGCCACCAATCGTCACCACTTTGCCATCAATCGTCACCACTGTGCCACCAATCGTCACCACTGTGCCACCAATTGTCACCACTGTGCCACCAATCGTCACCACTGTGCCACCAATTGTCACTGTCCAGACATCTATCCACCTCGGAGCTTTATATTATAACCTGCTGGGACTTGTAGTTCTCCATCGTCTCCTGGGGCTCAGGTGCATGCAATCCACCATCTTTGTTCAGTTTTTCTTACTGCTGGGACTTGTAGTCCCATAGATGGTGGATCGCATGCACCTGAGCCCCAGGAGACGATGGAGAACTACAAGACCCAGCAGATTATAATATAAGGCTCCTAGGTGGATGGGTGTCCGGACATCCATCCACCTCGGAGTCTTATATTATAACCTGCTGGGACTTGTAGTTCTCCATCTTCTCCTGGGGCTCAGGTGCATGCAATCCACACCCATCCACCTCAGAGCCTTATTGTATGTTACAAGTCCCAGCAGTCTTACTAAAATGACAGGCTCTGAGGTGGATAGGTGGGGATCAGGCAGAGCACCCCTTTAGATTTACACCGACCCCCCCCCTTACCTTGATGGAGAAACTTGCCGACACCGCGCTGTAAACACATGTTCCAGGCCAATCAGCGCGCCCTTCTGCCTGGTTGGCTGGTGTTTCCCGCCACTCCCACATCAAGGGAGACAGACAGTTCCACCAGCCAACCAGGCGCGCCGCCCCTGGGTGTACCAAGATGGCCGACAGCTCCAGAGCTAGGCCAAAGCCGCGGCCTTTCCTAAGGCGGCGGCGGCGGCGCATTCCGCGGACGCCAAGATTTCGCCCCCCGCAATCTTTCGCCTGGTGCAGGAGCCCCCCTTGCCCCCCGCTACGCCAGTGCTCCTGACCATTGGCGTCTGCAGGTAGGGGCAAGCCCCCCCCCCCCCGGAATCAGGGATCAGCAAGGTGTCTGCCATAGGCGTGTGCATGAGTTGTACACGCCTGGAATCCGCACCCTGTATATAGCACAGGCCTGCAATCTGCACCCTGTACATACCACACGCCTGGAATCTGCACCCTGTACATAGCACACGCCTGGAATCTGCACCCTGTACATAGCACAGGCCTGCAATCTGCACCCTGTACATACCACACGCCTGGAATCTGCACCCTGTACATACCACACGCCTGGAATCTGCACCCTGTACATAGCACACGCCTGCAATCTGCACCCTGTACATAGCACACGCCTGGAATCTGCACCCTGTACATAGCACAGGCCTGCAATCTGCACCCTGTACATAGCACAGGCCTGCAATCTGCACCCTGTACATACCACACGCCTGGAATCTGCACCCTGTACATACCACACGCCTGGAATCTGCACCCTGTACATAGCACACGCCTGCAATCTGCACCCTGTACATAGCACACGCCTGGAATCTGCACCCTGTACATAGCACAGGCCTGCAATCTGCACCCTGTACAGAGCACAGGCCTGGAATCTGCACCCTGTACATAGCACACGCCTGGAATCTGCACCTTGTACAGAGCACACGCCTGGAATCCGCACCTTGTACATAGCACACGCCTGCAATCTGCACCCTGTACATAGCACACGCCTGCAATCTGCACCCTGTACAGAGCACAGGCCTGGAATCTGCACCTTGTACATAGCACACGCCTGCAATCAGTGGTTGGTGGTTGAAATTTTTTTCCCACCTTTCTGAATTGCTCTCCCTCGTTACCCAGCCTTTTGCGAAATCTTCTTATTGTAGGAAAGATGAGGGGGTGGCCACTCAAGAGTCAGGCTAAAGATTTTTTTTTTTTTTCTGCGCTTATCCAATTTTAAACGAGGGCGGCCAGGGAAAACAATTTGCAAAGATCTTAATTATTGTGCGGAGATGGAAAACAGGCCGCCTGGGCTAATTCCAGACACGAACGGGCCTGCCGCTCTCTCCTCCGAGCTTTGGCTTCTGCTTATTGTTCTTTAGGAAAACAATAGGGGACGGTAAGAGAAAAGACTTTCTGGAAAGACGAGTGGAATTATCGCTCATCACCTACATAACAATACCCACGGGGCATCGCTTGGCGGGGGGTGTGGCGGCTTGGCAGCTCTTCGAAATTGCAGCCTTGCAGAGCCGAAACGCTTTGGTTCAATTCCCACAATCGCCGCTGCATGCCGTTTCTGTGTATCCTATTTAAGTGGACCTCTCAGTAACTATATAAATGTGCATAAATAAATCCTGACATGACACTATATATAGCAACGTGGGGTTGAGGTCAGGACTCTGTGCAGGCCAGTGAAGTTCCTCCACTCCAAACTCCCACTTCCATGTCTTTATGGACCTTGCTTTGTGGTGCACAGTCATGTTGGAACAAGAAGGGGTCGTCCCCAAACTGTTCCCACAAAGTTGGGAACATGAAATTGTCCAAAATGTCTTGGTATGTCGACGCCTTAAGACAGGGATCCTCAAACTACGGCCCTCCAGATGTTGTAGAACTACACATCCCATGAGGCATTGTAACACACTGACATTCACAGACATGACTAGGCATTATGGGAATTGTAGTTCCTGAACAACTGGAGGGCCGTAGTTTGAAGACCCATGCCTTAAGAGTTCCCTTCACTGGAACTAAGGGGCCAAGCCCAACCCCTGAAAAACACCCCCACACTATAATCCCCCCTCCATCAAATGGTTCAGACCAGTGCACAAAGCAAGGTTCATAAAGACATGGATGAGAAAGTTTGGGGTGGAGGAACTTGACTGTCCTGACCTCAACCTGATAGAATACCGTATGAATTAGAGATTGCGATCCAGGCCTTCTCATCCAACATCAATGTCTGACCTCACAAATGCTCTTCTGGAAGAACCGTTAAACACCCCCATAGACACACTCCTAAACCTTGTGGACGGCCTTCCCAGAAGAGGTGAGGCTGTTATAGCTGCAAAGGGCTTGGCCAACTCAATATTGAACCCTATAGACTAAGACTGGGATGCCATTAAAGTTCATGTGCGTGTAAAGACAGGCGTCCCAATACTTGGGTAATATAGTGTATATAAGGGTCAAAGTAAAAAAAAATATATATATATATTTTATTCCGAGGGCCTTATATACTTGATATTTGTTATTTAATTATTCTTAGTAGAATGGTTTATATTATAAATATGAAAAAATATATATATTAATTATAAATCTATTTATTAATAAAATATATACAGAGATCTCTTTTTTATAATATTTATAATTAAAATATATATGTATAATACTACAAACCATTATAAATAGTTTATATTATTATTATAAATCTATATAATATTTGTGTGTGTGTGTGTGTATATCCTTTTTATAATGGTTTATATTATAAATATATAATTAAAATATATACATAGATCTCTTTTTTTTTATAATATTTATAATTAAAATATATATAAATAATACAAACCATTTAAAATAGTTTATATTCTTAAACATATATATATATCCTTTTTATAATGGTTTATAATATATATATATATAATATATAATGTTTATGTGTATATATATATAATTTTAATTATTATTTAATTATAATATAGACCATTTATAATGCTTTCTATTATAAATATCTATTTCAATTATAAATATTATATAAAAAAGAGAGATCTATGTATGTGTGTGTATATAAATATATATATATATATTTATGTATTTATAATAAACCATTTATAATGGTTTGTATTATAAATATGTATTTTAATTATGAATATTATAAAAGAGATCTTTGTGTGTGTATATATATATATATATATATATAATATATTTTTTTTTTATCAGATTTATAATTAAAATATATATATATATTTTCATTTATAATATAAACCATTATAATAAGAATAGTTTATTAACAAATGATTTCATAAGAGCTTGGAAAAGAAATTTGATTATAAAAAAATAAAATAAAAAAATGTGTGTATGTATGTGTATATATATATATATATATATATATATATATTATTTGTAATAATATATATTTGTAGTGTAATGCGTCGGTGTGCGTTTTACATGCGTTGCATTCATTTGTTTTAGTTTTTTGTGCGCATTTGAATGCGTTGCACTATGCCATATAAAGTAACGCATGCCGTACTTTTTTTGGCGCTGGGAAAACTGAACACAACGCGCCGATGTGAACGCCATTCATGGAGAACCATTATTTTTTGGGTTGCCGTGCTTGTTGCGGGGAGGCGTCTCACAAAGGTGTCATTGGGTCATCACTGTGTGGTCACTGGGCGATGATGTTCTAGGGACTGCCCGTGTACACAGGTATTTTCTATGTGTGAAAAACACACACCCAAGCAGGATATGGCACGCCTGGCACAATTGGCACACATCCTGGCGCTCGGAGATTTCACCCAACATCTACATTCTTCTTCTACGTGATTGAGCAATCTTCCCGATTCCCCCCGCGGTGCCCCCGTCTTCTGTTCAGTGTACACAGAGCGCTGACATAAGCGTTCACCGTCTGTGTCTCGGCGGGTCTTGTGCACAGCGAGGGCTGAGCGACAAGTTGGCAAACAAGTTTTGATGACTATTGTTTCGCTCTGTGATAAGTGGTTGTGATGAGCGTCCCCTCGGACCCCTTCATTTTTTTAAAAAAACTTTTTTTTACAGCAATGAACACAATGAATGGGTTGCGCTGGACTCAGCAACCAAGGGTGGTACCTGCAGGAAGACGAATCTCTCCCCCCCCCCCCCCCCCACTGTCTTAAATCTTTGAGGCCCCAGAACAATGTTGTAACACTTGGGGGTCCTAAAACAATGACACACTAACAAGTTGGGGTTTGAGAAAAATTACAAACTGACACTTGGGGGTCCCAGAATAATGACACACTGACACTTGGGGGTCCAGAACAATGACACACTGACACTTGGGGGATCCAGAACAATGACACAGTGACACTTGGGGGTCCAGAACAATGACACACTGACCCTTGGGGGTTCAGAACAATGACACACTGACCCTTGGGGGTTCAGAACAATGACACACTGACACTTGGGGGTCCTAGAACAATGACACACTGACACTTGGGGTCCAGAACAATGACACACTGACACTTGGGGTCCAGAACAATGACACACTGACACTTGGGGGTCCCAGAACAATGACACACTGACACTTGAGGGTCCAGAACAATGACACACTGACACTTGGGGCTCCAGAACAATGACACACTGACACTTGGGGGTTCCAGAACAATGATCCACTGACACTTGGGGGTCCTAGAACAATGACACACTGACACTTGGGGTCCAGAACAATGACACACTGACACTTGGGGTCCAGAAGAATGACACCCCCACACTTGGGGTCCAGAACAATGACACACTGACACTTGGGGGTCCAAAACAAAGACGCACCGACACTAGGGGGTCCAGAACTATGACACACTGACACTTGGGGGTCCAAAACAATGACACACTGACACTTGGGGGTCCAGAACAATGACACACTGACCCTTGGGGGTTCAGAACAATGACACACTGACACTTGGGGGTCCCAGAACAATGACACACTGACATTTGGGGGTCCAGAACAATGACACACTGACACTTGGGGGCCCAGAACAATGACACACTGACACTTGGGGGTCCAGAACAATGATACACTGACACTTGGGGGTCCCAGAACAATGACACACTGACACTTGGGGGTCCCAGAACAATGACACACTGACACGTGGGGGTCCCAGAACAATGACACACTGACACTTGGGGGTTCCAGAACAATGACACACTGACATTTGGGGGCTCCAGAACAATGACACACTGACCCTTGGGGGTTCAGAACAATGACACACTGACCCTTGGGGGTTCAGAACAATGACACACTGACACTTGGGGGTCCCAGAACAATGACACACTGACACTTGGGGGTCCTAGAACAATGACACACTGACACTTGGGGTCCAGAACAATGACACACTGACACTTGGGGTCCAGAACAATGACACACTGACACTTGGGGGTCCCAGAACAATGACACATTGACACTTGGGGGTTCCAGAACAATGATCCACTGACACTTGGGGGTCCTAGAACAATGACACACTGACACTTGGGGTCCAGAACAATGACACACTGACACTTGGGGTCCAGAAGAATGACACCCCCACACTTGGGGTCCAGAACAATGACACACTGACACTTGGGGGTCCAAAACAAAGACGCACCGACACTAGGGGGTCCAGAACTATGACACACTGACACTTGGGGGTCCAAAACAATGACACACTGACACTTGGGGGTCCAGAACAATGACACACTGACCCTTGGGGGTTCAGAACAATGACACACTGACACTTGGGGGTCCCAGAACAATGACACACTGACACTTGGTGGTCCAGAACAATGACACACTGACACTTGGGGGTTCAGAACAATGACACATTGACACTTGGGGGTCCAGAACAATGACACATTGACACTTGGGGGTCCAGAACAATGACACACTGACACTCGGGGGTCTCAGAACAATGACACACTGACACTTGAGGGCCCTTAATCAATGACAAACTGACACTTGGGGTCCCAGAACAATGACACACTGACACTTGGGGGTCCTAGAACAATGACACACTGACACTTGAGGGTCCAGAACAATGACACACTGACACTTGGGGCTCCAGAACAATGACACACTGACACTTGGGGGTCCGAGAACAATGACACACTGACACTTGAGGACCCTTAAACAATGACACACTGACACTTGGGGGTCCAGAACAAAGACACACTGACACTTGGTGGTCCAGAACAATGACACACTGACACTTGGGGGATCCAGATCAATGACACACTGACACTCGGGGGCCCTTGAACAAGGACACACTGACACTTGGGGGTCCCAGAACAATGACACACTGACACTTGGGGGATCCAGAACAATGACACACTGACACTTGGGGGATCCAGAACAATGACACACTGACACTCGGGGGCCCTTGAACAAGGACACACTGACACTTGGGGGTCCCAGAACAATGACACACTGACACTTGGGGGTCCCAGAACAATGACACACTAACACTTGGGGGTGCAGAACAATGACACACTGACACTTGGGGGTCCCAGAACAATGACACCCTGACACTTGGGGGTCCCAGAACAATGACACACTGACACTTGGGGGGCCCAGAACAATGACACACTGACACTTGGGGGTCCAGAACAATGACACACTGACACTCGGGGGCCCTTGAACAAGGACACACTGACACTTGGGGGTCCGAGAACAATGACACACTGACACTTGAGGACCCTTAAACAATGACACACTGACACTTGGGGGTCCAGAACAAAGACACACTGACACTTGGTGGTCCAGAACAATGACACACTGACACTTGGGGGGTCCTTGAACAAGGATGCACTGACACTTGGGCCCCAACACAGCCAAGATTTTCAGACCCAAGATTGACCAATTTGGGATAGAATTCCTCTAACCCGCCAGTATTTTCAGGAAAGCAGACCGGTAAAAAAAATCTGCACACAAAGCTACCTGGTTCCAATCACCGCTCTTCTTCCACTCTTTCCCACAACCCCGTCCTACTCAATTCTACTCTCCTACAGTCTTGCAGCCCTAGAATGCAGTGTGTAGATTATTGGCTTTACTACAGAGGGAAGGAAGGAAGGGGGGGGGGGCAGACAGGTCTGCTTTAAAACCATGGATAATCAAATGTCATAGTAACTCAATTGGCCTCTCCTTGACATAACCCATGCATCCTCCTTCAGCTCCACAGACATATCATGTGACCGTGTGAAGAGAAGACCTCTGGGCTTGGGCTGTCAAGGTTCATTCTCCGAGCAGCGAAGAAGACTAAATACATCCATGACAGCTATTGCAGAGGTTTAAAGAATGGCCGTGTATTGTGGGGGTTAAAGGCATAGGCGTGCGCACAGGGTGTGCCAGATGTGCCCAGGCACACCCTTATCACCCTGTGCAGCACAGATTCTCCCCACTGCCCTGGCTCCCATATTTCCCCCCCCCCCCCCCCCCGTAGCCTCTTCTATCGGCTGTTGCTGCTGGGCTGTTTTAGGAGTGGGGAGGGAACCAGTAAATATGTAATTTACCGGCCGCTTCCCTTTCTGAGTGAACACCGTCATCGATCGGTAGTGTGTGGGGGTCCAAAACAATGATACACTGACACTTGGAGGTCGAGAACAATAACACAGACATTTGGGGTTTTCAGAACAATGACACACTGACCCTTGGGGGCCCAGAACAATGACACACTGACACTTGGGGGTCCAGAACAATGACACACTGACACTTGGGGGTCCAAAACAATGACACACTGACACTTGGGGGTCCAGAACAATGACACACTGACACTTGGGGGTCCAGAACAATGACACACTGACACTTGGAGGTCGAGAACAATAACACAGACATTTGGGGTTTTCAGAACAATGACACACTGACCCTTGGGGGCCCAGAACAATGACACACTGACACTTGGGGGTCCAGAACAATGACACACTGACACTTGGGGGTCCAGAACAATGACACACTAACACTTGGGGGTCCAGAACAATGACACACTGACCCTTGGGGGCCCAGAACAATGACACACTGACACTTGGGGGCCCAGAACAATGACACACTGACACTTGGGGGTCCAGAACAATGACACACTGACACTTGGGGTCCAGAACAATGACACACTGACACTTGGGGGTCCAGAATAATAACACACTGACACTTATTGGTCCAGAACAATGACACACTCACACTTGGGGACCCAGAACAATGACACACTCACACTTGGGGGACCCAGAACAATGACACACTGACACTTGGGGGTTCAGAACAATGACACACTGACACTTGGGGGTCCAGAACAATGACACACTGACACTTGGGGGTTCCAGAACAATGACACACTGACACTTGGGGGTTCCAGAACAATGACACACTGACACTTGGGGGATCCCAGAACAATGACACACTGACACTTGGGGGTTCCAGAACAATGACACACTGACACTTGGGGATCCCAAAATAAGCCCCCTGCTTGCAGACCCCCACAACCACCAGCCAGGGTTGTGGAGAAGAGGCTCTTGTCCTTGAATTATTGGACGTGAGTGGGGCCCCATGTCAAGTTTTGCCTAAGGCCTCACAAAGCCTAGAGCCGCCTCTGCCTCTACTTCAATCCTGGCGCATTTGCCAGTCTAATTTGGCAACTCATTTGCCATCCCGGCTTGGCAAATTACGATGCAGGATATGTGTTTTCAACAGACAAAAGATTCATTAAATCCAAGACTCGCCCCTCCTATAAATGGGACCCCTTCGTGATTTCAGCAGTCCACTTTTTTATAAACGACATGGCTTTTGAATTAGACTGGATCGCACGGTTTTATCGTAGGCGTGTTGGCCTTTGACGGGCAGATAATCCAGCGCTGGCATAGCTGTAGATGGAAACGATGGTTGCGTCGGAAAAGCTCGAAGGAACTTTCCTGCCACACCCTGGAGATGGAGCCGTGTAAAGAATGTCGACTGCTATTTCCTGACCGTCATAAATGATCTGCCATCGAGACAGGCAAATGCGAGGAATTTGAATAACTAACGTTTACAACGAGTTCTTCAGAAAGTGTTATCTGTGCTCCGGCAGACCTTTCAGGAGAAGCTACGGGGCAGGCAGGGTCAATCATTTCTAATGGAAAACACTTCGCGAACAGACGATCGGACATTCCGACAGCAGAACCGTGGATTTTTTTCCGATGGATGTTGGCTCAAACTTGTCTTGCGTACACACGGTCATGCCTCGTACACGCGACCAGTTTTCCCAGTTGAGAAAACTGCCATGATATCTTTTGGCCGGTAAAACTTGCCGTGTGTATGCTCCATGCAGGGCCGATCCTAGGCAGGGTGCTTTGCACCCAGGCGCCTGCAGAGGTGGGGGCGCCGATGTGTATATACACACACGAAAGTGCCTCAAAGAAGATACTTGCAGGAAATTTTTGCACCTGAAAAACCCCTCCAGTGTGAAAGGTGTCTAATGGACCATTTTCGGTACTAATGTCTGCAGTCTCTGACCATCTCCTGTACTATGTCTGCAGTCTCTGACCATCTCCTGTACTATGTCTGCAGTCTCTGACCATCTCCTGTACTATGTCTGTAGTCTCTAATCATCTCCTGTACTATGTCTGCAGTCTCTAATCATCTCCTGTAGTATGTCTGCAGTCTCTAATCATCTCCTGTACTATGTCTGCAGTCTCTAATCATCTCCTGTACTATGTCTGCAGTCTCTGACCATCTCCTGTACTGTCTGCAGTCTCTAACCATCTCCTGTATTATGTCTGCAGTCTCTAACCATCGCCTGTATCATGTCTGCAGTCTCTGATCATTTCCTGTATCATGTCTGCAGTCTCTGATCATTTCCTGTATTATGTCTGCAGTCTCTAACCATCGCCTGTATCATGTCTGCAGTCTCTGATCATTTCCTGTATCATGTCTGCAGTCTCTGACCATCTGCTATATCATGTCTGCAGTCTCTGATCATCTCCTATATCATGTCAGCAGTCTCTGATCATCTCCTGTAACATGTCTGCAGTCTCTGATCATCTCCTGTACCATGTCTGCAGTTTCTAATCATCTCCTGTACTATGTCTGCAGTCTCTGACCATCTCATGTATCATGTGTGAAGTCTCTAATTATCTCCTATATCATGTCTGCAGTCGCTGACCATCTCATGTATCATGTCTGCAGTCTCTGACCATCTGCTATATCATGTCTGCAGTCTCTGATCATCTCCTGTACTATGTCTGCAATCTCTAATCATCTCCTGTACTATGTCTGCAGTCTCTAATCATCTCCTGTATCATGTCTGCAGTCTCTAACCATCTCATGTATCATGTCTGCAGTCTCTGATCATTTCCTGTATTATGTCTGCAGTCTCTGACCATCTCCTGTATTATGTCTGTAGTATGTCTGGGGGTCTTTCTAACAGACTCTCTAACAGAAGCCCATTCTGTGTCCATCAGAGAGACACCCCTCCAGGTCCCAATAAAGTACTCTTCTTCTCTTCCTGTATTTTGTTTGTTGTTAAGAGATCATGTAAGGATCCCAGGGTAATGAAGACTTAGCGGGAGAGCATCTCTGTGGTTCAGTGGTTGCCATAGAAACATTTTTAAAGGGGAGGAGTTAGGAAAATGACCACGCCCATGTGGGGGCGCCAGAAATATTTCTGCACCCAGGCGCCTGTGACCCTAGGATCGGCCCTGGCTCCATGGCAGTTTTCCCGACAGGAAAACCGCCAGGAATCCCAGTGGGGAAAAATGAGAGAACGTGTTCCTGCCGTGATTCCCGGAGGTCTGTTTTCCGGCAGTTTTCCTGCGGTGGAGCATACACACGGCCGGGTTTCCCGGCCAAAGCTCTCATGGCAGTTTTCCTGCCAGGTAAACCGGCCGTGTGTAGGGGGGGAAAAAGCTGCCGAGCCGGTTCTCCGCTTTCCCCTCGGGTTTCCCGCCGGTAGAAAGTCCGCGGGGAAACCCATGCGTGTGTACGGGGCATCACACAAATGTTGTCGGAAATTCCGAACGCGGTGACGTACAACACATACGACGGCACTATTAAAGGGAAGTTGAATACCAGTCGTGTTAGTAGAAGTTTGGCAAGAGACGATTCGCGTTTTTCAGCCTCGTGATTTTCAGTCCGTGACGAATGTGCTATCTCCAATATGAACGCTAGTTTTACCAGACCGAGCGCTTCCGTCTTGTACTTGATATACACGTCCCCTTTAATTTGCCGGTCATGCTCGCGACCCTGTGGCAAGCTCCGTGCCTGCGTGAAGCTAAAAAAAGTCCCGGACCCTTTTTTGTCGCGCGTATTCAGGCGGCTTCAATGTCCGCCGGTGTCCCGCGATCGGGGTCACAGAGCTGAAGAACGGGGAGATGTCAGTGTAAACACAACACCTCCCCGTTCTTCCTAGTGACACATCCCTGATCATCTGTTCCCTCTCATCGGGAACATCGATCAGTGACGTGTCACGGCAAACCAGTTAGAAGCACTCCCTAGGTCAACCCCTTCAGCGCCCCCTACAGGTTAACATCCTTCCCTGCCAGTGGCATTTTTACAGTGATCGGTGCATTTTTAGAGCACTGATCGCTGTGAGAATGACAATGGTCCCAAAATGGTGTCAAAAGTGTCCGATGTGTCCGCTATAATGTCGCAGTCACAATAAAAAAAAAACGCTGATCGCCGCCATTACTAGTAAAAAAAAAATATTAAATCAAAATGTCATAAAACGACCCCCTATTTTGTAGACGCTATGGGCCAGATCCACAAAGCTGCTGCGCTTTGTGAGCCTAACCCATTTACTCTACGCCACTGTAAGTTACAGCGGCGTATTACTTCAAATGTGTTGTTGGTGGCCGTGTTTTATTAAAATGATCAATGACCCGACGCAAACTACGCTTTTTTTACACTGCGCATGCGCCGGCCGTGGACGTATCCTAGTGCGCATGCGTGAAATCACTTCGCAAATAGTCAATGAAAACGACGTGAACGTAACTTATGCCCAGGCCCATTCTGGATCGGAACTGGCAAACTACGTAAACGACGTACAACACGACGTCCATACTTAACATTGGCGGCGCCACCATATAGCAGGGGTAGCTTTACGCCGGAGATACGCTTACGCAAACGACGTAAAGGGAACGCACCGGCCGCTCGTACGTTCGTGGATTAGCGTAACTCGCTAATTTGCATATTCGATGCGGAAATCCGACAGGAGCGCCCCTAGCATCCAGCGTAACGCTACAACTAAGAGACGACGTTGTAATATACTTACGCCAGTCGTCTCTTAGCGTAATTCCGGCGTATCATGTTTTGTGGATACAAAACAATGATACGCCGGCGGGAAATTAGAATTATGCCGGTGTATCTGTAGATACACCGGCGTAATTCTTTGTGGCCCTTTAACTTTTGCGCAAACCAATCAATAAAAATCAATAAATCAAAAATATGTAGAAGAATACGTATCGGCCTAAACTGAGGGAAAAAAAAAAATTGTATATTTTTTGGGGGGATATTTATTATAGCAAAAAGTTAAAAATATTGTTTTTTTTTTCAAAATAGTTGCTCTATTTTTGTTTATAGCGCAAAAAATAAAAACCGCAGAGGTGATCAAATACCACCAAAAGAAAGCTCTATTTGTGGGAAATAAAGGACGCCAATTTTGTTTGGAAGCCACGTCGCACGACCGCGCAATTGTCAGTTAAATCGACGCAGTGCCGAATCGCGAAAAAGTGGCCCGGTCTTTGGGCAGCCAAATAGTACAGGGCTGAAGTGGTTAAGCCGCCATTTTTTTTTTTCATTTTTAGATTATTGCGCACAAAGGGCCAGATTCACAAAGACTTACGACGGGCATATCAGTAGAGACACAGTCATAAGTCCTAATCTGAGCCCGCGCAAATTTAAGCGTATGCTCATAATGAGATACGCTTTAATGTTGCTAAGATACGAGCGGTGTACGGCACTTACGCCGTCGTAGCTTAGTTGCATATTTACGCTGGCTGCTAGGTGGCGTTCCCATCGTAAAATATGCGAATGAGCAAATACACCGATTCCCGAACGTACGCCAGGCCGGCGTATCTGTTTACGTCGTTTACGTAAGACTTAGGCTCCATTCACACCTGAGCGACAAAACGCCTGAAGCGCGACGCTCAGATACGCTGGAGGGGAGAAATAACACTAATCTCTATGGAGATGGTTCACATCTCCACGCCGAACGCCGATCGCGTGAAGCTAAAAAAGTCCCGGACCCTTTTTTGTCGCGCGTATTCAGGTGGCTTCGGCGTTCGGCATAGCAGACAATGACCTGTAAAAAAGATTGGGTTTAAAACGACGCGTTTTGTCGCGGCAAATCGCGGTACAAAACGCCGCAATTTGTCGCGGCAAGTCACGGTACAAAACGCCGCGCTAAGGTGTCGCTAGGTGTAAATGCAGCCTTACGCCGGGCGTAACGTTACCCCTGCTGTGGTGAGGCGCAGCCAATGTTAAGTATGGACGTCGGGACAGACGTAATTTACGTCGTTTACGTAAGTCCATTCACAACGGAGCTGTGCCTCAGTTACGCTCACGTCGCTTTCAATGACAATTAGCGACGTGATTTTGAGCATGCGCACTGGGATTGCATGCGCAGTTCGTTCGGGGCGGGGACGCGCTTGATTTAAATACTACACGCCGAATTTGAATTCCGCCGGGTCATTTACGCCACGCCGCCTCAACTTTACAGGCAAGCGCTTTGTGAATAAAGCACCTGCCTGAAAAAGTTGCGGCGGCGTAACGTAAATGACATACGTTACGCCCGCACAAAGATAAGACGGGCTACGTGAATCTAGCCCAAAATGTAGATGATTTCCTCTCCTTGTTGCTTAAGAATTGTTCTTGCACAACTCTGTGCGACTAAAGAATTTTCGACAAATCCGACGAGCGGGTTTAGGTGGCCAACCAGGGAGCAGAGTAGCCCCCGAGGTTTGGCTTTGTTATTGGACAATGAGACCTGTAGAATAGCTGCTGGGTAGCTTAATATTTGTCCGGCGTGTAACCGCAGCCTGGAAGAAAGGAAATTTGACAGGCAGAGACGAATTCCTGCGGAGATTGTGCAATACATCCCAGCATGCTTGTCTGCACGCCCTGATTACCTCATTATCTGCAACACCAATCACACATGTCAGCCAGACCTTAAAGGAACACTACGCCCCCCAGAATTCTTTCCTGCCTTTGTTGTGTCCAGCGCATAAGAATGTGTCCTCTGTATAGGTTTTGGGTTTTAGGTGCACAGGGATTAGAGAAAAACCTTGGAATGAAGCCATTTTTCTCCTCTGTTGACAACCCTTATCTTCTGACCACACCCACATCTATCTCTGTTACACTCCATTGTATTCTTTATCACGCTGCCACGCCCATGAGCTTACCTTCCCAAGTGGCCTTGCCATGCACTGCCAGAATTTTAACTAGTAATGATCAAGATGATCTCAGGGGATGGTTCTTGAAGGTTCTTGAAGGTTCATCGTCCATCAGATTTTCATGCATTCACAGAAGTTTTGGTCGTTTTGGGGTTGTAAAGGTTCGTTTTTTATTTTTTCTAAATAGGTTCCTCAACGAGCGCTTCGCAATACGAGCGCTGTATTTTGAAAAATCCTAAGGCTGCATTCACACCTGAGCGTTTCGTCGCCTGAAGCGCGACGCTCAAAAACGCGAGGGGAAAAAAAAACATTATTCTTTATGGAGATGGTTCACATCTCCACTCCAAAACGCAGAACGCCAAACGCCTGAAGCTCAAACAAGTCCCGGACCCTTTTTTGACGCGCAAATCGGGCGGCTTGGGCGTTTTTACATTGGTGACAATGACCTGTACAAAATCGCGATAAAAAACGCCATAAAAACGCAGCAAATCGCGGTAAAAAACGCTGCAATTTGTCGCGGCAAATCGCAACGTTAAGGTGTGAATGCAGGCTGCATTCACACCTGAGCGACAAAACGCCTGAAGCACGACGCTCAGATACGCTGGAGGGGAGAAATAATAACACTAATCTTTGTGAATAGCAGGCTTGCCTCCCAACGTTGCGCCGGCGTAGAGTAAACAAGATACGCTACGCCCGCACAAAGATACGCCTCTCTACGTGAATCTGGGCCTATGTTTCTGAAGTTTGCCGAGGTCAGCCGATCTGTCCTCGGGCCTTTTCGGCTGTTTCTGAAGCTCTCTGGCGCCCCCCTGCCTCTGGCCGCATGCGGTATTGCATGCCATTGAAGCCAATGCGGAACAAATTATTTTCGTTTCCATTGACTTCAATGGGGAAACTCTCTTTGATATGCGAGTACTTTGGATTACGAGCATTCTCCTGGAACGGATTATCCTAGTAATCAGAGGTTCCACCGTATTAATATTAATAAACCGGATTTATATAGTGCCAACAGTTTACACATCGCTTTACAATATAGATAACCCTAATTGAGAATAGCTGCTCTAAAGAACTTTTTTTTTTCTTAGGATTTTGGGTAGAATGTTGGAAAGAAAATCTACTGGCCAACTTTAGTTACTGACCTTGATCAAATGCTCCAATTAAAAATACATTAAATGTTGTATGAATGAATGAATACAGACCTACATTTATTTGTGTCTTTATATCTGCCAGGATTTCAGCTTTAAAATTATTAATCACACAGCCTAAAGGGGGGGGGGGGTTCCTGTCCTGCCTTGGGAGGGAGTAAGACTAACCGCGGTCCAGTCACATACCAAAAATGCTTTCCTCAACCCAAAAATATGTCGGAGGACCTATGGATAGCTCATCGCCTGAGAATTTTCTTACTGAAACATTCACATAAAATAAAAAAAATGCAGGCACGTCAGTTCCTAAAGCACAGAAGCCGAACAGGGAAACCACAACAACAACTAGACTCCAGATAGAGGCCGTCTCGAAAGCAGCCAGGGGGCCAGATAACGGGTTGAATTACATATGCCTCCAGAGATAGTTAGACATCGTTTTTTGAGTAATATCCGGTTTATATGTAAAACGAGAAAAGAACGTTTCATTCCTTTACTTGTACACAGTAGAATGTTGCCCCACCCGCAATGGCTTGAAGTGGACCTGACTTGTGAAGGCTCTAGATGGGGTGACCATTGGCCAGCATCAAAAAACAATCTATCCTATCTTTACCTGTCGTCTTGAAGCTGCCAATTGGTGGTCTTCGGAAGCTATAGATTGGGTGACCATTGATAACCATCGAAACAATCTATAGCTTCCTAAGACCACCAATTGGCAGCTTCTTGACTGACCAACAGGCGCGTGTCAAGCCAACAGGTAAAGATAGGATAGATTGAGTGACCATTGATAAGCATCGATACAATCTATCCTATCATCAATGGTCACTCAATCTATCCTATCTTTACCTGTTGGCTTGACACGAACCTGTTGGTCAGTCAAGAAGCTGCCAATTGGTGGTCTTAGGAAGCTATAGATTGGGTGACCATTGATAAGCATCGAAACAATCTATAGCTTCCTATCAATGGTCACCCAATGTATAGCTTCCTAAGACCACCAATTGGCAGCTTCTTGACTGACCAACAGGTACGTGTCAAGCCAACAGGTAAAGATAGGATAGATTGAGTGACCATTGACGATAGGATCGATTGTTTCGATGCTTATCAATGGTCACTCAATCTATCCTATCTTTACCTGTTGGCTTGACACGTACCTGTTGGTCAGTCAAGAAGCTGCCAATTGGTGGTCTTAGGAAGCTATAGATTGGGTGACCATTAATAAGCATTGAAACAATCTATAGCTTCCTAAGACCACCAATTGGCAGCTTCTTGACTGACCAACAGGTACGTGTCAAGCTAACAGGTAAAGATAGAATAGATTGTTTTTCGATGCTGGTTTAATGGTCACCCCATCTATAGCTTCCCAAGACCACCAATTGGCAGCTTCTTGACTGACCAACAGGTACAGGTAAAGATAGGATAGATTGTTTCGATGCTTATCAATGGTCACTCAATCTATTCTATCTTTACCTGTTGACTTGACTGTTCCAGTCAAGAAGCTGCCAATTGGTGGTCTTGGGAAGCTATAGATTGGTGTGACTATTGACCTAACTGAAGCAATAGGGCCTATCCATATCCACTGTCTTCTGTACAGTCAAGAAGCTGACTTTTAACCACTTTGCGCCCGCCGGCCGTCATATGACGTCCTTGCGTTTGAGCGGGGATATCTGAATGATGCCTATCATCTTTTTCAGCCGGCTTTTTCCTACACCATAAGAATGATCGTAGCAGCTGTTTTGCGGCTTGATCTTTCTTACTGCATACTAGGGGAGATGTCCCCCCCTCTTGCCGCCCTCTGGTGCATCTACCGACTCACCGCTGTGATCGGTGAGTCGGAGACAGATCCGCCGTCCTGTGGATGTTGACCGTAGAGATTTCTGGCTGACCAGATGGTCGCCGGAGTCTCTATGATTGTCGGAGGCCGGGTGCGATGTTATGACGTCACGCCCGGCCTCTGCATTCAAGAAAACGGCGCCACCTCGGCTGAGAAGCCGAGATCGTTTTTAAAAATTTTTTTATTTCAGGGTTCTCAGCCTAGAGGTGAGATGTGAGGTCTTATTGACCCCATATCTCACTGTAAAGAGGACCTGTCATGCCATATTCCTATTACAAGGGATGTTTACTGATTCTTGACTATTTAGTTTTATACCATACTATATACCAGTGATGGTGAACCTTGGCACCCCAAATGTTTTGGAACTACATTTCCCATGATGCTTATCCACTCTGCAGTGTAATTGAGCATCATGGGAAATGTAGTTCCAAAACATCTGGGGTGCCAAGGTTCGCCATCACTGCTATATACGATTTACTTTGCTTAAGCCAAATGTAACATCAGAACAAGTCAGGAACAGCTAATGATGTTGCAAGACGATTTTCATATTCACCCGCCCCTAGTGGCGTATTGCTTTGTGAACATCACATATGGGCGTGTTAAAAAAAAAGTCAATAAATTCGTAAGCCAGACACAATCAGACCATTAGGTCATTGATGACAATTTGACATATTCCCCTTAGTAAAAGTATCCTTTACATTTTTTTCATAGTTGCCAACTATTCCTAATTTACGGGGATTGTTCCAGGATTTTTCCACTTTGTCCCTTGAGACCTCCCTAGTTTTCCATTATGACCAGTAGTATAATAAAGTCCCCCTTTTCCTGTGAGTTACAATCTGTATACAGCAGAATTTCTCAAAGGGCAACATAGACAGTGGCCTAGGGCATCATAGCCTTCAGAGGCAACACCCATTTATTGATGCATCCTTGGGTGTAACAATAGGTTCCTGCCTTCTGCCCCGCCCATCATCATCTGGCCACATCTTCATTAATGCAACCCCCAGTAGACCTACCCTCCAAAAACAATTGCACGCAAAGCCGAAAAACCAGGTTTATGCATGAATAATTTATGTTTGGATGGCCATCCCCACCCCCTGCAACTGACCTTTATGAAAACAAGCAGGAGAACAATCAATTGTGTGGGTGGGGGAAGGGTTGACACAGTTGGCCTAGTGCAGCAAAAAGTATAGATAGGCAATGATTTATTTTTTGGGCTTTTTTTGTAGTATCCCTGGGGCTTTTAAAGTAGCAATTATCCAAGATGAGTGTTCTCAATACACAACTGTACTCAATAATTCAGTGGAAGAGGTGCCAGAGATGGTTGAGAAACAAACTATCATTGGTACTTATTTTAAAAGGATGGCAACCAAGTAATATTCGATATTGTGATTGCGTTGGAAGGTCCACCAGTGGACTATGTGATAATCTGCATTGGAAGGCCCACCGGAGGATTATGTGATAATCAATATTTAAAGGTTCACCTTATCTAATGATACCCAATTTCAAAAGGCCATGATGGAACTCATAGTTCCTCAAGACCATGAAAGCCGTAAGCTTTCTTGTCCATGGTGGATATGATTGTGGGGACATGGTGGGTAAGCCATCATGGATTGTATTGTTCTCGAACAGATGGCTGCACACTGTAGTCCCTGAGGAACTTCCATGCCTCCCCACAGGGTAAAGCAGCAAAGGCATTCTGATACTTGTAGTATATCAGAAGCTCAGCACCCACAAGTGGTCAGATCTGGAGCTTTACGAGCCAACAAAACAATGATGATACTTGGCATTGGAAGGTCCACCAGAGGACTATGTGATAATCTGTATTGGGAGGTACACCAGAGGACTATGTGATAATCTACATTGGAAGGCCCACCGGAGGAAAATCGGTATTGAAAGGTTCACCTTATCTAATGATACCCAATTTCCAAAGGCCATGATGGAACTCGTAGTTCCTCAAGACCATGAAAGCTGTAAGCCTTCTTGTCCATGGTGGATATGATGGTTCCACCATGGTAAGCCATCATGGATTGTATCGTTCTCGAACAGATAGCTGCACACTGAGATAGGTGGAACACCAGATTCCAGGCAAGTTATGGTAAAACTTATGGTTCCACATGAGCCGGCAAAACAAGGTTCTTTAAGAATGCTGAGCTTCGTGATTGCTGGCCAAGATAGTTAAGGCTTAGATAATGCATGCCGATAGTTGCTCAATGATTAACAACCAGGGAACTAAAAATTATCCCAGCTACACATGTTGAGCACATGCTGTTTCTTTTAGCTCTATAAGCACTAGATGACTACAATTCTAGATTCTGATACATGTAGTTCAAGATGAAGTAGACAACCATGAAGACCATTAGCCCTTTAGGCCTTCTTGTCCGTGGTGGTTCTGATGACTCTACCATGGTAAGCCATACTGGAACATATTGTTCTCTAACAGTTGAAACACCAGACGCCAGGGCCAGGCAAGTTATGGTAAAGCTTGTGGTTCCACACGAGCCAATAAACCAAGGTTCCTCAAGAATACTGGGATTTGTAGTCCCACAAGCTCTTGGTCATTGCTGGACAAGATAGTTAAGGCTTCGATAATGCATGCTGATGATTGTGATTGAATAACATACACGGAAATATAAATAATCCCGTCTACACGTGCTGAGAACATGCTTCTTATAGCTCTATAAGCACTAGATGACTACAAGGGCATACGACTCTAGTTCTGGCAGCTTGGAAATGCTGATACTTGTAGTTCAATAAGAAGTAGATAACCATGAATTTACAAAGCTCTAGAGCATCTTGATATCCTCAGATGGTCCCAGCTGGCCTTCTAAAGTCCATAAAGCAGCTATCTCCCAGTAGGCCATGCTGGTACCTTGTAGTCGTACGGCAAATGGATGACTCAGCCAGTGATCCAGAAGCTTGAGAAATTTGGTGTCACGCCTAGTTCACCAGAGCCAGACAGCCACCAACTGGGATTGTTGCGGTAGTCATACAATAATTGGAAGACCACCAGATGACTGGAGATCCAAAACCCTGACGTTGCTCATCTTTAAACCAGAGCCAGACAGCCACCAATTATGAAGGATTTCACTAAAGTAGGTGGATAAGCCATGTTGGGACCTCTAGTCCCACTACTAGTAGGTTAGTATTCCGGTAGCGTCAGAAGCCAAGTAGACTAACCCGTACTTGTCTAAAACCAATAAAACCGCCAGAAACCTTAGCAGGGGTGAAAAGGAATGCTGATATTTGTAGTTCTTTAGCAGCTCAGTGACCATAAGTGGTCAACGTAGGAGCTTTAGGAGCCTACAAGACAATGCTGATACCTGTAGTTCAGCCAAGCCCTTAGTTGGCTTTATCAGCAAAGGCATTCTGATACTTGTAGTTCACCAGAAACGCAGCAACCACAAGTGGTTGGCTCTAGAGCTTCAGGACCCTACAAGATTAGCTGATACTTGCAGTTTAGAAGAACCTCAGAGCCCCCAGATGGGTTAACCAGCAAAAGCAATCTGATGCTTGTAGTTCATCAGAAGCTCAGCAACCACAAGTGGTCACCTCTGAGGCTTCAAGAGCCTAGAAGACAATGCTGATACCCAGTGCCGATCCGCCCTATAGGCTCACTATGCAAGCCGCTTAGGGCCCTGCAAAGCTGAGGAGGGCCCCCCAAATTACTAGAGGCCCCGCCTGGTGAGAAGTAATTTTCGGCCCCTCACCCTGCTTCTCAAATCGCTGGCTGCATGGGAGAAGGGGTAAGAAGTCAGCACCCCCACTTTAATGTAAGGTGTCATTTCCGACATCCCTCCCCCCGCTTCTTAACTTTAATGTGAAATTTAATTTTGCTTAGGGCCCCAGGGAGGTCAGGATCGGCACTGCTGATACCTGTAGTTCAGAAGAACTTCCAAGCCCTTAGTTCGATTGTACCTGTAGTTCAGAACTTCCAAGCCCTTAGTTAGGTCAAGTGGTCACCATAGGAGCTTCAGGCGCCTACAAGACAATGCTGATGCTTATTTCAGTAGGACATCCAAGCTCCCAGTTGGGTTTACCAGCAAGGGCATTCTGATGCTTGTAGTTCGCCAGAAGCTCAGCAACCACACCTGGTTGGCTCTGGAGCTTCAGGAGCCTACAAGATCATGCTGATATCTGTAGTTCAGAAGAACCTCCGAGCCTCCAGATGGGTAAACCAGCAAGGGCATTCTAATGCTTGTAGTTCAGTAGCAGCTCCGCAACCACGGGTGGTCAGCTCTGGAGCTTCAGGAACCTACAGGGCAGTGCTGATACTTGAAGTCCCAGAGGAAATTCCATGCCCCCAGTTGGGTAGACCACCAAAAGCAATCGCATACTTGTAGTTCATCAGAAGCTCAGCAACCACAAGTGGTCACCCTTTCAAGAGCCTACAAGACAATGCTGATACCTGTAGTTCAGAAGAACTTCCAAACCCCTACAATAGTTGGGTTTACCAGCAAGGGTATTCTGATGCTTGTAGTTCACCAGAAGCTCAGCAACCACACGTGGTTAGCTCCGGAGCTTCAGGAGCCTAGAAGACAATGCTGATACTTGCAGTTTAGAAGAACTTCCGAGCCTCCAGATGGGTAAAGGGAATGCTAATGCCTGTAGTTCAGTAGCAGCTCGGCAACCATGGGTGGTCAGCTCTGGAGCTTCAGGAATCTACAGGGCAGTGCTGATACTTGTAGTCCCAGAGGAACTTCCATCCCCCCCCCCCCCCCCCCCCCGCTGGATAAAGCAGCAAAGGCATTCTGATATTTTAGTCCCAGAGGAACTTCCATGCCCCCCCTGCTGGGTAAAGCAGCAAAGGCATTCTGATACTTGTAGTATATCAGAAGCTCAGCAACCACAAGCGGTCATCTCTGGAGCTTCAGGAGCCTACAAGACAATGCTGATACTTGTAGTTCAGAAGAACTTGATAGATACTCAAAATTCAACAGTTCAGATAAAATCAGACATTTTCCCACCCCATATTCCATCCAATCTGAACCTGTGATTACATCACCGCCCTTTATATTGCATCGTCACATCATAAAAAGAGACCGTAACACGCCGTTTTAGACGGCATGCTGATACTTGTAGTGGTTAGACCCCAGAAAGCTTGTCCTAATAATTTATCTGTTAGTGAAAATAAAAAAAAGTATCACAAAAATGACTCAACTGTGTTGTTGCAAGTGGACTAATACGGCTACAATAAGGGGGAGCTAATAAAGCACCCCTGGGGCAGTCTATACACGACACAAGGCTATACGTTTCGTCCGCTTACAGCGACATTTGCGACAACACGCCTTACCTTGACTCTCACCCAGGCAGCAGGAAACAGCACTGGAGTGACTGTGTGTCTGAGTCTCTCTCTAGAGCTCAGCCCTGCCCCAAAAAAAAAAAAAAAAGAGAAAAAAAAAAAAAAAAGCAATGACATCAGCCCTAATCAAAGAAAAAAGGGTGTGTGTGTGTGGAGAATGAGAACTGTACTACAATCCTGCCTGTGATTCCAAAGCCGCTGCATGAATCATTAAATGTCATGCAACCTGATAAAATAATCAATGGCCAACGTTTCACGCCGAGGGGCCATTAGCACATCTGTCCACGAAACTGCATGCACATTGAGGATGTGCTGTAAAAAAAAAAAAAAAATTGTGGCTTTTTTTTTGCGGAGAGAGATTTTGATTTTTGTTAAACCTCTTTTTATTTTTATTTTATTTTTGTTTAAAAAAATGTTTTAATAACGTTATACAATGTTGTCATTATCAGCTTTTGGATTTATTTTTATTTTGGGTAGATAATAGTTAACGCTGAACTCTAGGCTGATATAAAACACACATTTTTTTTTGTTATTTTTTTATAATGGGGATTTTTTTAAACAACTTTTATTATATGTATATATATATATATTTTTTTTTATTATTATTTAATTAATTGTTATTTATTTTTTTAGGACGTTCATTAGCAGCTTTTGGATGAAACCCTTATACCTAAAGCTTAAACTTCTCCTTTTTTTTTATTATTTTAGTTTTTTGGGGGGTTGGATATTCTTAAACCTTTTATTATTATTATTATTATCATATATATATATTTTTTTAATGACATTATACAATCTTGTCATTAGCAGCTTTTGGATACAACAATTATACTATACATAAAGCTAAAACTTTTTTATTTTGGGTAGTTAACGCTGAACTCTAGGCTGATATAAAACACACACATTAATTTTTTATTTTTTTGTTATTTTCTTATAATGGGGATTTTTTTAAACAACTTTTATTATATGTTTATATATATATATATATATATATATATATATATATATAGGCCCAGATTCAGATAGAATTAGACTATCGTAGAGTATCAGAAATACACTACGCCGCCGTATTTTACCTGGCTCTACGTGGAATCCAGGTAGATTTTGTCCAGTAAACGACGGCGGCGTAGTGTATTTCTCCCGTCGCAATCCATCTGCGCGAGTAGGGGGCGTGAAGCATTTAAAAAAGGCGCGTTCCCGCGGCGATCGAACTGCGCATGCTCCGTTCGCAAATTTCCCGCCATGCATTGCGCGAAAACACGTCGTTACGTCATTCGTTGTTTGAGTAGCGTCGTTTACAGACAATCCTAGTCCCGAACGAGTTACGTAAAAAATAAAAATAAAATTCGACGCGTGAACGACGGCCATACTTAACATGGGCTACGTACCGTTAGACCAGCAAAAAGCTGGTCTAACAGTACGTAAAAAAAAATAGATGAAAGCGATTGCGAAGACCACTCGTATCTTCGTGGATCGCCGTAAAAACACATTTGCATATCCCGACGCATCAAAACGACGCGAACTCCTTCCAGCGGCCGCAAAAATAACGCAGCGTAGATCCGAAGGCTTACGAAGACGTAAGCCTCTCGGATCGAAGCCCGAAGCCGCCGTATCATGGTTTGAGGATTCAAACTAGTGATACGGCGCGCGAAATTTGAAATTACTCCTGTCTAACACCAGTTAGACAGGCGTAATTGCTTTCTGAATCTGGGCCACAGATTTATTTAAAAAAAAAAATTCTTATAAGGGGGATTTTTCTTAAACAATATATATATATATATATATATATATATATATATATATATATATATATATATATAATTATAATTTTTTTTAAATAACATTATAAAATCTTGTAATTAATATTTTTGGATGAAAACAATTATATTTATACCTATATATATATATATATATATATATATATATATATATATATATATATATATATATATATATATATATATATATATGGCCAGATTCACAGAGCGATTACGCCTGTCTAACTGGTGTTAGACTGGAGTAATTTCAAATTACGCGCGTTTTTTAGCTAGTCTGAATCCTCAAACCATGAAACGACGGCTGCGGGCTTTAATTCGACTGGATTACGTGTTCGTACGCCTTCGGGTCTACGCTGCAATAAAATTGCGGCCACTGGGTGGACTTCCCGTCGTTTTCCGCGTCGGGGTATGCTAACGAGCTTTTGCTGGCGATCCCCGAAATTACGATCTTCAATCGCAATCTCTTACGGCACCTTTAGTCATCTTTTTTTTGCGTAACACTATACCAGCTTTTTGCTGCTCTAATATTAGACAGCCCATGTTAAGTATGGCCGTCGTTCCCGCGTCTAATTTCTACGTTTTCCGACATCTTTTATTATTTTTTACTTAAGTCGTCCGGGAATAGGAATGTTCGTAAACGACGCTACTCAAACAACGAATGACGTAACGACGTGATTTCGCGCAATGCACGGCGGGAAATTTCTGAACGGAGCATGCGCAGTTCGATCGCCGCGGGGACGCGCTTAATTTAAATGCTTCACGCCCCCTAATCGCGTATTTCGATTACGCGGCGAGAAATAGACTACGCCGCCGTATCGTACGGGCAAAAATCTACCAGGATTCGGTGTAGAGCCTGGTAAAATACGGCAGCGTAGAGTATTTCGATTACGCAGCGCAAATTTAAGTCTACCTGAATCTGGCCCATACTTTTTATTTTTTCCATTATTATTTTTTTTTGGGGGTCGGATTGTCTTAAAACAACTTTTGATTTTTTTTTTAAATAACAATATAAAATATTTTCATTAGCAGCTTTTGCGTGCAACAATTAAATCTATTCCTAAAGCTAAAACGTTTTTTTCCTTGTTTTTTACTTATTATTATTATTTATTATTATTATTTTTTTGTATAATGTTATAAAATCCTGTCATTACCAGCTTTCAGATGCAGCCATTAAAGTATATCTGAAGCTAAAACTTTTTTTCTTTTCTTTATGGGGGGGATTTTTTTAAACAACCTTTTATTATTATTATTATTTTATTTTTTACTTTATTTTTTGTTTATAATGTTAGAAAATCTTATCATTATCAGCTTTTGGATGCACCAGTTAAAGTATACCTAAAGCTAAAAACGTATTTATTTATTTTTAGATTTCCTTTTTTTATTTTATTTTTTGTGTAGTAGGTAATGTAGGTAATGGTTAAAACTAGGTGGATATAAAAGACACAAAATAATGCAACCTAATTGAATAATTAAAACAATAAACTTTAATTAAACAATTAAACAAATGACATACAATAAAAATGCCTTTTAAATTATATTTGTTTTTTAATTATTTTAATCATAATTACATCATTAAGTACAAGCGTATTGTATGTATGTGCCTAAATACAAGCGTAGAGGTAGCTGAATGTGACCTGGTATAGGCCTCTTTCCCTGTGGAAAAGGACTTAAGTGTGAGAGGAAGAAGCCAAGTCAATTATTTCATGTACTGACCAGTAGCATTCTGATAGGAGGAGAGAGCAGTGTGACAGAGATAAGCTCTTCTCTTTTAACTGTCCAATCACAGGCTGGGTTTTGGAGAAGGCGGGTTGAATGATACTGGTCATCAAAATGAGGACACCTAGTGGCAGAAAATTGAGAAAATTGAGAAGCGGTGGGGGGGGGGGGGGGGGGGGGGGGGTGGGTGGAGCCTTTACAAAAAAAATAAGGAAAAATATGTAAAAAAAAAGTATAATTATAAAAAGGGGGGGTAGCCATCCGGGGCCCTGGGGACCTCTGGGCCCTTTAATAATATATATATATTTTTCTTTATATATTTTTTTTCTTTTATATATATATATATATATATATATATATATATATATAAAAGAAAAAGAAAAAAATATATAAAGAAAATTTATTTTTTTAATAGATAAAACAGAGGGGGTTGTCATCCGGGGCCCTGGGGACCTTTAATAAAAAAAAAAAAATACATATTATAAAAAATATATATATTTTTTTATAAAAAAAAAGGGGGGGTTGCCATCCAGGCCCCTGGGGACCTCCAGGCCCCTTACAGGTGTACTGCCTGTATCCCCCTGATGACGGCCCTGCCTACATATGACCTGGTATTCGCCTCCTTCACTCCCTGTACAGTAGGGCTGGGGTGTGAGAGAAGAAAGCAGCAAGGAACTAAACCTGTTCATGTGCTGGCAAGAAGCATGCTGGTAGGAGGAGAGAGCAGATTGACAGAGATGTGAGCCCATTCACTGTCCTGTCACAAGCAGGGAATGTGGGTTGACTAACACTGGCCATCAGAATGAGGACATCTGCTGGCAGAAATGAAGTACTGCAGGGGGAAATCTCTAGAATGAAGGTGAATACTGCTGTAAACTCTGGTTTATTTGATCTTCTCTAAGATTTATATCAAACAGATCGATATTATATGACCAATATTTGAGGACACCTGACTATCAGACCTACAGTATATGAGCTTGTCAGACATTGCATTCAAAAACCATTGGCTTGGAGTTGACCTCCCTCTAATGTCCTCCACTTTTCTGGAAAGGCTTTTCACAAGATTTTGGGGGGTGTCCGGGGGAATTTGAGTCCATTTAGCCAAAAATAACATTTTGTGAGGTCAGGTACTGATGATGGATGAGAAGACCCGGGTTACCATTAGCATTCCAAATCATCCCAATTGTGTTCGGTTGGGTTGAGGTCGGGGCTTTGAGCAGGAGGTCCTGATTGCAAGACAGGACCTACAATCACCAGGGTGTACATGGTTATGCCAGTTCTGAGGAAGTAGATGGTGACTTTAAGAGTTCTAGGGCTAAGGTTAGGATGAGCGTGTTGGGGTCAGTTAGGGTTGAGCATCTTGGGGTCAGTTAGGGTTAGGGTGAGTGTCTTGGGGTCAATTAAGGTTGGGGTGAGCGTCTTGCGGTCAGTTAGGGTTAAGATTAGGGTTGATTGTCTTGGGGTCAGTTCAAGTTAGGATGAGAGCCTTGGGGTCAGTTAAGGTTAAGGTTAGGGTTGAGTGTCTTGGGGTCAGTTCAGGTTAGGATGAGAGTCTTGGGGTCAGTTAGGGTTAAGGTTAGGGTTGAGCATCTTGGGGTCAGTTAGGGTTAGGGTGAGTGTCTTGGGGTCAATTAAGGTTGGGGTAAGCGTCTTGGGGTCAGTTAGGGTTAAGGTTAGGGTGAGTGTCTTGAGGTCAGTTAAGGTTTGTGTGAGCGTCTTGGGGTCAGTTAGGGTTAAGGTTAGGGTTGAGCGTCTGGAGGTCAGTTAGGGTTAAGGTTAGGGTGAGCTTCTTGGTGTCAGTTAGGGTTAAGATTAGGGTTGATTGTCTTGGGGTCAGTTCAAGTTAAGGTGAGAGCCTTGGGGTCAGTTAGGGTTAAGGTTAGTGTTGTGCGTCTGGAGGTCAGTTAGGGTTAAGGTTAGGGTTGAGCATCTTGGGGTCAGTTAGGATTAAGGTTAGGGTTGAGCTTCTTGGGGTCAGTTAGGGTTAGGGTGAGTGTCTTGGGGTCAGTTGGGGTTATGGTTAGTGTGAGCATCTTGGGGTCAGTTAGGGTTAAGGTTAGTGTGAGCGTCTTGGGGTCAGTTAGGGTTAAGGTTAGGGTGAGCGTCTTAGGGGTCAGTTGAGGTTAGGTTGAGTGTCTTGGGGTCATTAAGGGTTAAGGTTAGGGTGAGTGTCTTGGGGTCAGTTCAGGTTAGGATGAGAGTCTTGGGGTCAGTTAGGGTTAAGGTTAGGGTTGAGCGTCTTGGGGTCAGTTAAGGTTAGGGTGAGCATCTTGGGGTCAGTTAGGGTTGAGCGTCTTGGGGTCAGTTAGGGTTAAGGTTAGGGTGAGCGTCTTGGGGTCAGTTAGGGTGAGAGTCTTGGGGTCAGTTAAGGTTAAGGTTAGGGTGAGCGTCTTGGGGTCAGTTAGGGTTAAGGTTAGGGTGAGCGTCTTGGGGTCAGTTAGGGTTGAGCGTCTTGGGGTCAGTTAGGGTTAAGGTTAGGGTGAGCGTCTTGGGGTCAGTTAGGGTTGAGCATCTTGGGGTCAGTGTTTCCTCTCTATTTGGGGGCTAGGGGAGCAAAGGCAAGGTGGCAAGAGCTGGTGCAAATGTGGAAAAGCACAGGTACACTTTGGGGTGAATCGCGCAGACGGAGCCATGACCTTTCCCGGGAGGGGAGACGTACAAATCAGACGGAGATCTTCTAAATCTCTTTTATGAAATCCACTTGTGCTGCTGGTTGGCTCTGTCTTGCTGCGCTACAACGGCGATAAATCTCCCCTCCCCCAGGACCCAGAGAGAGTCATTACTTGCATACAGGCCATTTCCGTTGCATAACAAAAAAGGTAACTTACTTCCCCTTTCTTATGAAAAACATTCAACGCATTTCATGACTTCATTAAGAAACCTATAAATCCTCTAAAAAAAATTTGAACCTCCATGCCTCTATCTACTCCGCGTTCAAATTTTAAGTACTACTGGGCAGTAACATATCCTAGCTGTGTAGTCACCGGATCTCAGCAGGGGGCGGGGCAGGGACACATAGTTTGTGAGGATATTGAGCACTAGTTTAGAAGGTTTAATTCCTCCCTTGTAGACAAGGACAAAGGTTTACTTACATTTTGTTGCAGGGCAATCTTAATGCATGGGCACTGCCCAGGTGCATGGGGGGGGGCATGATAATCTTGCATTACATCATACTTGGCAGCTGTCCCTGATTTGCTGGGGCTCTCATGCATTACTAAGCTGTCCCAGGATGGGCGTGTCCCGAGCAGCGTCCCGGAATCAGTACTGTGCCCTCCTGACCTACCCTTGTATTGTGCCTTTCTGCCTCCCTCTGTACTCTGCCCTTTGAGTTGATTTGTCTTTGATTTATGGCGCGTATTCTCATTGTTTAACCCCTTGCTGACGCCAAACACACATATTTGTCGACACAATGGCACAGGTGTACCTGTACGTCCCTGTACGTCCCTTTAAATTTGCCGCCCAGCAGTCGCGTGTGCCTCGTGAGTGCGCCCGCGGGTCCCGGGAACTCGATGTTCTTAGGCAGCAAAGGCAGAACAGGGGGAGGCCTTTGTAAACAAGGCATTCCCCTGTTCTGCCTAGTGACGCGTCACTGATCGAATGTTCCCCGTGATAGGGAGCAGCGATCAGTGATGTGTCAATGGTAGCTCCTCCCCCCTAACAGTTAGGAGCACTCCCTAGGACACACTTAACCCCCTTCAGCGCCACCTAGTGGTTAACCCCTTCACTGTCAGTCTCATTTTTACAGTAATCAGTGCATTTTTATAGCACTGATCGCTGTAAAAATGACAATGGTCCCAAAATGGCATCAAAAGTGTCCGATGTGTCCGCTATAATGTCGCAGTCACGATAAAAATCGCAGATCGCCGCCATTACTAGTAAAAAAATATTAATAAAAATGCCATAAAACTCCCTATTTGTAAACGCTATAACTTTTGCGCAAATCAATAAATAAACGCTTATTGCGTTTTTTTTTTTTTTTTTTATGTAGAAGAATAGGTATCGGACTAAACTGAGGAAAAAAAAGCTTTTTTTAAAAAAAAAAATTGGAGATGTTTATTATAGCAAAAAATACAAAATATTGGTTCTTTTTCCAAATTGTCGCTCTATTTTTGTTTATAGCGCAAAAAATAAAAACCGCAGAGGTGATCAAATACCACCAAAAGAAATCTCTATTTGTGGGGGAAAAAAGGACGTAAATTTAGTTTGAGAGCCACGTCGCAAAACCGCGCAATTGTTAGGTAGAGTGACGCAGTGCCGAATCGCAAAAACTGGCCCGGTCATTGTCCAGCCAAATGATCCGGGGCTGAAGTGGTTAAAATAGATTTTATTGAAAGTACTAATCAATATATATATATATAACTATTCTTACTATAATTCTTCAGAGTAAGGGGTGCAAATTGGGGGCAGGGTGGTAGGGGCCCCCAGTGTATTGCTTTGCCCAGGGGCCCATGATGTTATTAAGGCAGCCCATGTTTTGTTGTATGTGGTTCCTCCATGTTGGGACAGTCTTCTGCTTTGTTTTTTCATTTTCTGAGACTGGGGTCCTCCTCCAATTATCTTCTGAGACCGGGGTCCTCCTCTAATTATTTTCTGAGACCAGGGTCCTCCTCTAATTATCTTCTGAGACCGGGGTCCTCCTCTAATTATCTTCTGAGACCAGGGTCCTCCTCTAATTATTTTCTGAGACCGGGGTCCTCCTCTAATTATCTTCTGAGACTGGGGTCCTCCTCTAATTATTTTCTGAGACTGGGGTCCTCCTCTAATTATTTTCTGAGACCAGGGTCCTCCTCTAATTATTTTCTGAGACTGGGGTCCTTTAATTATTTTCTGAGACTGGGGTCCTCCAATTATTTTCTGAGACTGGGGTCCTCCTCTAATTATTTTCTGAGACCAGGGTCCTCCTCTAATTATTTTCTGAGACTGGGGTCCTTTAATTATTTTCTGAGACTGGGGTCCTCCAATTATTTTCTGAGACTGGGGTCCTCCTCTAATTATTTTCTGAGACCAGGGTCCTCCTCTAATTATTTTCTGAGACTGGGGTCCTTCAATTATTTTCTGAGACTGGGGTCCTCCAATTATTTTCTGAGACTGGGGTCCTCCTCTAATTATTTTCTGAGACCAGGGTCCTCCTCTAATTATTTTCTGAGACTGGGGTCCTCCTCTAATTATTTTCTGAGACTGGGGTCCTTCAATTATTTTCTGAGACTGGGGTCCTCTAATTATTTTCTGAGACTGGGGTCCTCTAATTATTTTCTGAGACTGGGGTCCTTCTCTAATTATTTTCTGAGACTGGGGTCTTCCTCTAATTTATTTTCTGAGACTGGGGTCCTCTAATAATTTTCTGAGACTGGGGTCCTCTAATTATTTTCTGAGACTGGGGTCCTCTAATTATTTTCTGAGACTGGGGTCCTCTAATTATTTTCTGAGACCGGGGTCCTCCTCTAATTATCTTCTGAGACCAGGGTCCTCCTCTAATTATTTTCTGAGACCGGGGTCCTCCTCTAATTATTTTCTGAGACCGGGGTCCTCCTCTAATTATTTTCTGAGACTGGGGTCCTTTAATTATTTTCTGAGACCAGGGTCCTCCTCTAATTATTTTATGAGACTGGGGTCCTTCAATTATTTTCTGAGACTGGGGTCCTCCAATTATTTTCTGAGACTGGGGTCCTCCAATTATTTTCTGAGACTGGGGTCCTCCAATTATTTTCTGAGACTGGGGTCCTCTAATTATTTTCTGAGACTGGGGTCCTCCTTTAATTATTTTCTGAGCCCGGGGTCCTCCTTTAATTATTTTCTGAGCCCGGGGTCCTCCTTTAATTATTTTCTGAGCCCGGGGTCCTCCTTTAATTATTTTCTGAGACTGGGGTCCTCTAATTATCTTCTGAGACCGGGGTCCTCCTTTAATTATTTTCTGAGACCGGGGTCCTCCTCTAATTATCTTCTGAGACCGGGGTCCTCCTCTAATTATTTTCTGAGACCGGGGTCCTCCTCTAATTATTTTCTGAGACCGGGGTCCTCCTCTAATTATTTTCTGAGACCGGGGTCCTCCTCTAATTATTTTCTGAGACCAGGGTCCTCCTCTAATTATTTTCTGAGACTGGGGTCCTTCAATTATTTCCTGAGACTGGGGTCCTCCAATTATTTTCTGAGACTGGGGTCCTCCTCTAATTATTTTCTGAGACTGGGGTCCTTCAATTATTTTCTGAGACTGGGGTCCTCCAATTATTTTCTGAGACTGGGGTCCTCCAATTATTTTCTGAGACTGGGGTCCTCTAATTATTTTCTGAGACTGGGGTCCTTCTCTAATTATTTTCTGAGACTGGGGTCCTCCTCTAATTTATTTTCTGAGACTGGGGTCCTCTAATTATTTTCTGAGACTGGGGTCCTCTAATTATTTTCTGAGACTGGGGTCCTCTAATTATTTTCTGAGACTGGGGTCCTCCAATTATTTTCTGAGACCAGGGTCCTCCAATTATTTTCTGAGACTGGGGTCCTCCAATTATTTTCTGAGACTGGGGTCCTTCAATTATTTTCTGAGACTGGGGTCCTCCAATTATTTTCTGAGACTGGGGTCCTCCTCCAATTATTTTCTGAGACTGGGGTCCTCCAATTATTTTCTGAGACTGGGGTCCTCCAATTATTTTCTGAGACTGGGGTCCTCCAATTATTTTCTGAGACTGGGGTCCTCCAATTATTTTCTGAGACTGGGGTCCTCCAATTATTTTCTGAGACTGGGGTCCTCCTCCAATTATTTTCTGAGACTGGGGTCCTCCAATTATTTTCTGAGACTGGGGTCCTCCTCTAATTATTTTCTGAGACTGGGGTCCTCCTCTAATTATTTTCTAAGACTGGGGTCCTCTAATTATTTTCTGAGCCCGGGGTCCTCCTTTAATTATTTTCTGAGCCCAGGGTCCTCCTTTAATTATTTTCTGAGCCCGGGTTCCTCCTTTAATTATTTTCTGAGCCTGGGATCCTTCTTTAATTATTTTCTGAGACCGGGGTCCTCTTCTAATTATTTTCTGAGACTGGTGTCCTCCTCTAATTATTTTCTGAGACTGGGGTCCTCTAATTATTTTCTGAGCCTGGGATCCTCCTTTAATTATTTTCTGAGCCCGGGGTCCTCCTTTAACTATCTGCCGATCTGACAATCTGTGTGGTCTGGCGAGACGAGGAAATCTAAATACACATTGTTCCAGGATGAAAGAAGACTTGGACGGGGTCCAGATTTACATGGAGAGCAGAATCCATACCTTGTCCAAAAAGAACAAAAGGGATTTATAATAATCCCCCTTCTTGTTATACACGAGGCCTTTTTTTATTCAAAGAGATGGTTTAAAGAGGACCTGTCATCGAGGGATAAAGCTGGTCCTACAGCAGTAGTATTACGTTCAACCTTTTACCTTTTAAGGTTTGTTTGATTTTCTAAATGTGTGTGGAGGGGGGGGGGGGGTCAAATTATCCTCTACGCACATTTTTTTGAAAATCTGATGGTGTATCAACGCTCTCTCAGGCCCCACCCTGGTGATGCCACTGGGTGTATGGCCAGCGTAAAGCAAGACATGGAATAATAGATTGTCTTTTCTTCCACCACAGGTACATTAGTAATCAGAGAGGAAATACCCCCTTTCCTTGGTGGTCTGTTGAGAAGTTCCCCCTTACATTGGTGGTCCGTAGAGAATTGCCCCCTTTCCTTGGTGGTCAGTAGAGAAATGCCCCCCTGTGGTCAGTAGAGAAATGCCCCATTTCCTTTGTGGTCAGTAGAGAATTGCCCCCTTTCCTTGGTGGTCCGTAGAGAATTGCCCCCTTTCCTTGGTGGTCAGTAGAGAAATGCCCCCTTTGTGGTCAGTAGAGAAATGCCCCCTTTCCTTGGTGGTCAGTGGAGAAATACACCCTTACTTTGAAAGGTCATTGAAGAACTGACCCCTTACCCTAGTGGTCAGTAGAGAAATGCCCTTTTACATTGGTGGTTATTGTAGAAGTTGCATTGATGGCCAATGTAGAAGCTCCACCTTTCCTTAGTGGTTAGTGAAGAAATACCCCCTTACATTGGTGATCAAAGGGGGATAACCTTCTTACATTTGTGGTCAGTAGCGTAAGGCCCCCTTTCCTTGCTCGTCAGTGAAGAAATGCCCCTTTACTGTACATCGGTGGTCAGTGGAGAGATGCTCTTTTACATCTGTGGTCAGTGGGGAAATGCTCCCTTACATTGGTTGTCAATGAAGAAATGTCCCCTTTCCCTGGTGGTCAACAGAGAAATTCCCTCTTACTTGTACAGAGGGGAAAATACCACCTTGGTGGTCAGTGGATAAATGCCCCCTTTCCCTTGGTTCCACTATACAATGGGGGTGGAGGTCCATAAAGAAATGCCCCCTTACATTGGTGATCAATGGAGAATTACTGTGCCACCTTACTTTGGTGATCAGAGGGGAAATACCCCCTTACATTGGTGGTCAGTAGAGAAATGCCCCCTTTTCCTTGGAGGTCAGTGGAGAAATGCCCCCTTTTCCTTGGAGGTCAGTGGAGAAATGCCCCCTTTTCCTTGGAGGTCAGTGGAGAGATGCCCCTTACATTGGTGCTCAGGGGAGAAGCTCCCCCTTACAATGCAGGTCCATAAAGAAATGCCCCCTTATATTGGTGATCAATGGAGAAATTCTGTACCACCTTACTTTGGTGATCAGAGTGGAGATATACCCACTAACATTGATGGTCAGTAGAGAAATACCCCCATTCCTTGGTTGTCAGTACAGAAATGCCTCTTTACATCAGTGGTCAGGGAGAAATTCCCCCTTTCCTTGGTGGTCAGTGGAGAGATGCCCCTTTACATTGGTGTCCAGTGGAGAGATTCTTCCTTAAATCGATAAACAACGGAGAGATGCCCCTTTACATTGGTGGTCAATGGAGAAATGTCCCCTTTTCTTGGTGATCAGCAGAGAAATTCCTCCCTACCGTACATTGATGATCAGAGGGGAAATACCCCCTTACATTGGTGGTCAGTAGAGAAATGCCCCTTTTCCTTAAAGGTCAGTGGAGAGATGCCCCCTTACCTTGGTGGTCAGGGGAAAAATCCCCCCTTACTGTATATTGGTGTTCAGAGGGGAAATACCCCCTTACATCCTTACATTGGTAGTCAGTGGATAAATGCCCCTTTTCTTTGGTGGTCAGTGAAGAAGTTCCCTCTTACTTGGTAAAGAAATGCCCCCTTACATTGGTGATCAATGGAGAAAAACTGTGCCACCTTACTTTGGTGATCAGAGGGGAAATACCCCCTTACATTGGTGGTCAGTAGAGAAGCGCCCCCTTTCCATGGTGGTCAGTAAAGAAATGCCCCCTTTCCTCGGTGGTCAGTAGAGAATTGCCCCTTTCCTTGGTGGTCAGTAAAGAAATGCCCCCTTTCCTTGGTGGTCAGTAGAGAATTGCCCCCTTTCCTTGGTGGTCAGTAGAGAATTAGCCCCCCTACTTGGTGGTCAGTAGAGAATTGCCCCCTTTCCTTGGTGGTCAGCAGAGAAATTCCTCCTTACTTGTACATTGGTGATCAGAGGGGAAATACCCCATTACATTGGTGGTCAGTGGATAAATGCCCCTTTTCTTTGGTGGTCAGTGGAGAAATGCCCTCTTACACTGGTGGTCAGTGGAGAAATGCCCCCTTACACTGGTGGTCAGTGGAGAAATGCCCCCTTACACTGGTGGTCAGTGGAGAAATGCCCCCTTACACTGGTGGTCAGTGCCCCCTAGCCCTCCCTGAAATGCCCTCTTTGCCCCCCCACACTGTGGTCAGTGGAGAAATGCCCCCTTACACTGGTGGTCAGTGGAGAAATGCCCCCTTACACTGGTGGTCAGTGGAGAAATGCCCCCTTACACTGGTGGTCAGTGGAGAAATGCCCCCTTACACTGGTGGTCAGTGGAGAAATGCCCTCTTACACTGGTGGTCAGTGGAGAAATGCCCTCTTACACTGGTGGTCAGTGGAGACGTTCCCTCTTTCATTGGAAACCAGTGAAGTATTGCCCCCTTTGCATTGGTAGTAATTGTAGGGGGGGGGGGGGGTCAGGGAACACCCAGTAACCAGCAGAGGAACCCGAGTGATCCACAGAACCCTGGTCGAGAAAGCCTCTTCTAAATATATCCTATATTTATAGTCGCAGATCTGCTGCTAGCCAACCAGAAACAATTAGACGTCTCCTCCTAATACAATCCCTGGCCTATAACTCAATTTATAGACGGTAAGTCAATTACAGCGCCGTCTTGCTTCTACAAGGGAGCCGAGTGCTCTGTGCAATTATCTAATGGAGGAGACTCTGTGGTCTCTTCTTACGTTGTATTGATCTCTAGAAGTGCATTTCCATTACTCTTAGAAAAAAAAATCTTGTTGATTTTGATAGATTGGACTTCAGAGATCGGGATAAACCGTTTGCTCATTACATCGGCAGGATCTGCTTCCTTCTTAGTAGTGCTGCCTGGTTATAGTTAAAGTAGATATCAAAAACCAATCACTTGCGACTTGAGTGCCCCAGAGTGTAAAGTCGCATGAAAGTCTCACGCAAAATGTGGGCAACTTTGGAGACGCACTAGTGTCAATGGAGCCTTCATTCACATCCACCTCCCCCCAAAGAAAATGGGAGGGATCGCCACCTTCACATCCGTCTCCCACATGGGGGGTGTTGGTTGCTGCCCAACCGACACCCCCCATCGCCACCGTCCCGTCGGCCTCCCACAGGGGGAGGGATGATTGCCGCCTTCACATCCATCTCCAGCATGGGAGGGTGTTGGTTGGGGGATGATCGCCGCCTTCCTTTGCGCCTCCCGCATGGGGAGAGATGATCACCGCCCTCGCATCCATTTCCCACATGGGGGGGGTGTTGGTTGGGAGGGATGGCCGCCTTCACGTCTGTCTCCCGCATGGAGGGGTGTTGGTTGCCCCCCAACCAACACCCTTCTATCGTCACCTCCCCGTCTGTCTCCCGCAGGGGAGGGTGTTTGTTGGTTGGTTGCCCCCCAACTAACACCCCCCATCCCATCTGTCTCCCGCAGGGGGAGGGATGATTGCCGCCTTCAAAGGGGGGGAGGAATCGCTGTTGGTTGGTTGCCCCCCAACTAACACCCCCCATCCCATCTGTCTCCCGCAGGGGGAGGGATGATTGCCGCCTTCACAGGGGGGAGGAATCGCTGTTGGTTGGTTGCCCCCCAACTAACTCCCCCCATCCCATCTGTCTCCCGCAGGGGGATCGCTGCCTTCCTTTGCGCCTCCCGCAGGGGGAGGGATGATCGCCGCCCTCGCATCCATTTACCGCATGGGGGGGTGTTGGTTGGGAGGAATTGCCACTTTCACGTCCGTCTCCCGCATGGGGGGTGTTGGTTGCCCCCCAACTAACACCCCCATCCTATCTGTCTCCCGCAGGGGGAGGGATGATTGCCGCCTTCACATCCATCTCCAGCATGGGGGGGGGTGTTGGTTGGGGGATGATCGCCGCCTTTCTTTCCGTCTGGTTTGGTCAGGGGGGGATCGCCACCTTCACATCTATCCCCCACATGGGGGGGGGGGGTGTTGGTTGGGGGATGATCGCCGCCTTCCATGATCGGGGCCCTGGTATCTATCCTACCATGGGGGGGTGTTGGTTGGGGAGGATCGCCGCCTACACGTCCGTCTCCCGCATGGGAGGGTGTTGGTTGCCCACCAACCAACACCCCCCCATTGACGCATTCCCGTCTGTCTCCCGCAGGGGGAGGGATGATTGCCGCCCTCACATCCATTTCCCACATGGGGGGGTGTTGGTTGGGGGGGATCGCCGCCTTCACATCCGTCTTCCACATGGGGGGGGTGTTGGTTGCTGCCCAACCAACACCCCCCATCGCCACCGTCCCGTCGGTCTCCCGCAGGGGGGAGGGATGATTGCCGTCTTCACATCCATCTCCCGCATAGGGGGTGTTGGTTGGGGAATGATCCCCGCCTTCCTTTCCGTCTACCGCAGGGGGAGGGATGATCGCCGCCCTCGCATCCATCTTCCGCATGGGGGGTGTTGGATGCCCCCAACCAACACCCCCAAATCGCCGCCTTCCCGTCCAGGGGAAGGGATGATTGCCGCCTTCCCATCCATCTCCCGCATGGGGGGGGGGTGTTGGTTTATGGGTGATGGTCACCTTTCTTTCCGTCTCCCGCAAGGGAGGGATGATCGTCGCCTTGACATCTCTCTCACCATGGGGGGGGGGGTGGGTGTTGGTTTGGTTGGGGGGGATCGCCGCCTTCCCGTCCATCTCCCACAGGGTGGGGGGTGTTGGTTGGTGGGGAATCGCCGCCTTTCCATCTGTCTCCCACAGGGAGAGGGATGATTGGCGCCCTCACATCCTTCTCCCGCATGGGGGGTGTCGGTTGGGGGGGTCGCTGCCTTCATGTCCATCTTCCACATGGGGAGGGTGTTGGTTAGGGGGGGGGATCGCCTCCTTCCTGTCCATCTCTGACAGGGAAGGGATGATCGCCACACTCGCATCAATCTGCCGTATGGAGGGGGGGGGGCTTGGCTGGGGGGGATCGCCGCCTTCTCGTCCGTCTCCTGCAGTGGGGGTGGCGTTGGTTTGCCGGACCCCCCCCCCCCTAAAAAAAATATTGAGCACCAGCCGCCACTGATCTTACGGTATGTAAAGTGCTTCATAAATTGTTGGCTCTATATAAATATACCAAAGCTCAAGATCCTTGCTGATTGGATAGCTCTAGTTACGACTCAGCCAGGGGGGGTGTATATGACCTCTGCAGGGAGACCGCTGCTTCCACACACACAGGGGAAGGGTCGTTCTCTGCAGCATGCTGGCAGGAGACAGGCTTTTTTTACTATGCTGTGGCTGCTTTCTAAAGGACTTTGACAGCTCTTACTGTAAAGAATCCCTTCCTTTAAAATTCTTTTGCTCCATGCACCCGTCCCGTTATCCTTATGTTGAGTCCGCCTTTTGAAATACTAGTATCTGGTTGGAGATGAGCCGGGTGCTGTCTCTCTTTTGGCCGCCGATAAGCTGAAGATTGTTCTCTGGCCGCGGCATTTCCCTGCGGATTCTGGGATAGGACTTCAGAATAGAAAGGCAGGAAGACGGAGGATGTGTGGCGGAGGGAGATAACCGCCGGGCCCGGGTTAATTTGGGAACGCGGCTGAGTGAAAGGTTTACTGGTATAAACAATTGTTATCGCTTTCCCATCCCGAGCCGGGGACATCAAACCTGCCGTGGACGATACAGAGCGCGCTCCTGTTCTCGCTCCGACCGACGCTTACATCACGCGGAAAAAAGGTCAAGTCCACCCATGAGCGTCCGCTGACATTTTTTCAGGGGGGGGGGTGGGCGCTTCGGCAGCGGCGATACACAGTCGCATTTAACCATTTCTTCAAAACGCTAGCGGGGGTTAAAAGCGCCCGGCTAGCGGCCAAACAGCGCAGCTAAAATGATGGTAAAGCGCCGCTTTTTAGCGCCGCTTTACCGATAACACGGCCAGCTAGCAGTGTTAAATAGCTCTTGAGATAGTTCAGCTTCACTCCATGCCCATATAAATACAGCTTGGAGAATACACAGACCCCCCCCCCCCTTCAGCATAGACCTGTCCATTCAGCACAAATGGACCCCACCTTCAGTACAGACCCCCCCTATTCTGCACAGACCCCACCATTCTGCACAGACCACTTTATTCAGCACAGATGGACCCCCCCCCCTTCAGCACAGACCCCCCCCCCATTCCAAACAGACCCCTCTTTCAGTACAGAGCCCTCTTTCAGCACAGACCCCCCCCCCTTCAGCACAGATGGACCTCACCTTCAGCACAGACCCCCATTCTGCACAGACCACTTTATTCAGCACAGATGGACCCCCCCTTCAGCACAGACCCCCCCCCCCATTCCAAACAGACCCCTCTTTCAGTACAGAGCCCTCTTTCAGCACAGACCCCCCCCCCTTCAGCACAGATGGACCTCACCTTCAGCACAGACCCCCCATTCTGCACAGACCCCATCATTCAGCACAGATGGACCCCCCTTCAACACAGACCCCCCCATTCCAAACAGACCCCTCTTTCAGCACAGACCCCCCCCCCTTCAGCACAGATGGACCCCACCTTCAGCACATACCCCCTCATTCTGCACAGACCCCTTCATTCAGCACAGATGGACCCCCCCTTCAGCACAGACCCCCCCATTCCAAACAGACCCCTCTTTCAGCACAGACCCCTCTTTCAGCACAGACCCCCCCCCTTTAGCACAGATGGACCCCACCTTCAGCACAAAACCCCCCCCCCATTCTGCACAGACCCCTTCATTCAGCACAGATAGACCCCACCTTCAGCACAGACCCCTTCATTCAGCACAGATGGACCCCCCCTTCAGCACAGACCCCCCTATTCCAAACAGACCCCTCTTTCAGCACAGACCCCCCCCTTCAGCACAGATGGACCCCACCTTCAGCACAGACCCCCCCCATTCTGCACAGACCCCTTAATTCAGCACAGATGGACCCCACCTTCAGCACAGACCCCTTCATTCAGCACAGATGGACCCCCCCCCTTCAGCACAGACCCCTCTATTCCAAACAGACCCCTCTTTCAGCACAGACCCCCCCCTTCAGCACAGATGGACCCACCTTCAGCACAGACGCCCCCCATTCTGCACAGACCCCTTCATTTAGCACAGATGGACCTCCCCTTCAGCACAGACCCCCCCCATTCCAAACAGACCCCTCTTTCAGCACAGACCCCCCTTTACCACAGATGGACCCCCTTCAGCACAGATGGACCCCCCTCCCCCATCCAATTCAGCACCTCAGATCAGCCATCAGCACGGAACAGGCACAGCAGGTGGGGGAGGCGGCTTCACTCTGCACGCTGTACCTGTGTGACATCTGGCTCGGGATCCGGCCCTTCTCTATTTTTCCAGGGGGGGTCAATTGCCCCCCCTTGCCCTATGGAGCGGATAACCATGAGTCCACCCAGGGATGTATTTAGGTTTTGTGCTGCCCTAGGCCTGACTAAACTCGTGCACCCCCCTAATTTAAATATGACCCACCCCTTCCTGTCAAGGCCACACCCCTTGGGGTTTAGGGGTTATAAGCCCACTGAAATTTGTGGGACAGGGTCTGATGGCTGGGGGGGGGCAATGGATTCCCTTAATTTGCATAGATTTCCTCTCACTTCCTGTTTGGCTATGGGACAGAAAGTAAAGGGAAATCTTTACAATGGGACAGGGATGGTAAAAAAATTGAAGCGACGCCCCCCCTCTCCCCACAGTTGCAGAATGCCAACCGCCCACATACTGGATCAGTGTGGCCGATTTATGGGGGCGCTAAACTAATTTGCCTAACAGTGTAGCGTGAGTCGGTGGGGACACTGTCCGTTCTGCCCCCCTGCAAAGTGCTGCCCTAGGCCTGGGCCTTGTTAGCCTAGGCCAGGATACAGCATTGAGTCCACCCCAAGGAGACGTTTGGACTATAAGCGGAAGCAATGGGCTACGTCAGCCAGGGTTAAATATCTTTTGGATACATCATCTGCAAAATCTCCGCCTTCATATCCTAGATTCTGCATTCAAATCCAGCCCAGGGCAACATCTGCATGGAGTTTGTACTCTGGGGTAGTCCTTTGGGTGCCTCAGTTTTCTTTCATAGCATGACCTTTTTAAAAACGTTTCCCTATTCATGGCATACCTTATTTTTGACCCAATGACATCATCACTGGGTCTCTGCGCTTCTCTATGCAATGCAGGCAGATCATGGCTGGTGGGAGGGGCCAGCAGGTCGGCTGTATATAGCTTCCTGAAACCAGAGGCGGCTCTTTAATTAGGCAAATTAGGCGGTCACCCAAGGCCCAAGTTTTTAGGGACAGGGGACCTTAATGCCGCTGTTCTCAGGCAGCGTCATGAGCCCTGACTCAGAAACGGGGCCGACAGTGTCCCTAACAACCAATAAATATCGGTGACACCACCCAGTATGGCGTCAATGACCCAGCATGCCCTCAGTCAGTGTCGTCACAAGGGGCGGGTCCACCAGGTGACATCACCCGGTGGCCCCCGCCCCTTAGTTATTAAAGAGCAGGATCTGGGGGCCGCCTTGTTAAAGGGGGCTTCCAGATTCTGATAAGCAGATTCTGAGAACCCTCCCCGGCCAGGGTTGTCGGGAAGAGGCCCTTGTTCTTGAATTATTTTTCCCATCATGGGCGTGAGTGGGGCCCCATGTCAAGTTTTGCCTAAGGCCTCACAAAGCCTAGAGCCGCCTCTGCCTGAAACCTTCCTTGGTACTCCTTCAGCCCTGATGCAAGCAGAGGGAGGAGTTATGCAAATATCAGGATGACTTGCTGGGTGGGTGTCAGTTTGGAGGAGTGGGCGTTCCTAGGCAAGGCTGTATTTGCATAGGTAACGCCCATGTGTGACGTTGAGCCTCTATGATTAAAAGAAATGTAATCCAGGGGTGGGTGTCAGGAAGGGCATGCCAGTGTCCAAAATGTAGAAGACGGGTAGTGACTGTTCCTGCGGGAGCGCCTGTGCGTGTGGGCGCGCCGCAGCGTGCACCCCTTGAGCGTTTTTAGCGCCAGACTGGCAACTTAAACTGGGCCACTCCCCGACTCAGGTGCTGTCCGTTCTACAGCGTTTATTGCACCTGATTCTGGTACCTGATTCCGGTTCCTGTTTACCCGACCCGGCTTGTCTCTGACATTCCTGCCTTTTACCTGCACCCGACCCAGCTTGTCTCTGACATTCCTGCCTTCTACCTGCACCCGACCCGTCTTGTCTCTGACATTCCTGCCTTTTACCTGCACCCGACCCAGCTTGTCTCTGACATTCCTGCCTTCTACCTGCACCCGACCCGTCTTGTCTCTGACATTCCTGCCTTTTACCTGCACCCGACCCAGCTTGTCTCTGACATTCCTGCCTTCTACCTGCACCCGACCCGTCTTGTCTCTGACGTTCCTGCCTTCCACCTGCACCCGACCCGGCTTGTCTCTGACATTCGTGCCTTTTACCTGCACCCGACCCGGCTTGTCTCTGACATTCCTGCCTTTTACCTGCACCGGACCCGGCTTGTCTCTGACGTTCCTGCCTTCTACCTGCACCCGACCCAGCTTGTCTCTGACATTCCTGCCTTCTACCTGCACCCGACCCGTCTTGTCTCTGACATTCCTGCCTTTTACCTGCACCCGACCCAGCTTGTCTCTGACATTCCTGCCTTCTACCTGCACCCGACCCGTCTTGTCTCTGACGTTCCTGCCTTCCACCTGCACCCGACCCGGCTTGTCTCTGACATTCGTGCCTTTTACCTGCACCTGACCCGGCTTGTCTCTGACATTCCTGCCTTTTACCTGCACCGGACCCGGCTTGTCTCTGACGTTCCTGCCTTCTACCTGCACCCGACCCAGCTTGTCTCTGACATTCCTGCCTTCTACCTGCACCCGACCCGTCTTGTCTCTGACATTCCTGCCTTTTACCTGCACCCGACCCAGCTTGTCTCTGACATTCCTGCCTTCTACCTGCACCCGACCCGTCTTGTCTCTGACGTTCCTGCCTTCCACCTGCACCCGACCCGGCTTGTCTCTGACATTCGTGCCTTTTACCTGCACCCGACCCGGCTTGTCTCTGACATTCCTGCCTTTTACCTGCACCGGACCCGGCTTGTCTCTGACGTTCCTGCCTTCTACCTGCACCCGACCCGGCTTGTCTCTGACGTTCCTGCCTTCTACCTGCACCCGACCCGGCTTGTCTCTGACGTTCCTGCCTTCTACCTGCACCCGACCCGGCTTGTCTCTGACGTTCCTGCCTTCTACCCGCACCCGACCCGCCTTGTCTCTGACGTTCCTGCCTTCTACCTGCACCCGACCCGGCTTGTCTCTGACGTTCCTGCCTTCTACCTGCACCCGACCCGGCTTGTCTCTGACGTTCCTGCCTTCTACCCGCACCCGACCCGCCTTGTCTCTGACATTCCTGCCTTTTACCTGCACCCGACCCAGCTTGTCTCTGACATTCCTGCCTTCTACCTGCACCCGACCCGTCTTGTCTCTGACGTTCCTGCCTTCCACCTGCACCCGACCCGGCTTGTCTCTGACATTCGTGCCTTTTACCTGCACCCGACCCGGCTTGTCTCTGACATTCCTGCCTTTTACCTGCACCGGACCCGGCTTGTCTCTGACGTTCCTGCCTTCTACCTGCACCCGACCCCCCCCCCCTCCACCCCTGGCTTGTCTCTGACGTTCCTGCCTTCTACCTGCACCCGACCCGGCTTGTCTCTGACGTTCCTGCCTTCTACCCGCACCCGACCCGCCTTGTCTCTGACGTTCCTGCCTTCTACCTGCACCCGACCCGGCTTGTCTCTGACGTTCCTGCCTTCTACCCGCACCCGACCCGCCTTGTCTCTGACGTTCCTGCCTTCTACCTGCACCCGACCCGGCTTGTCTCTGACGTTCCTGCCTTCTACCTGCACCCGACCCGGCTTGTCTCTGACGTTCCTGCCTTCTACCTGCACCCGACCCGGCTTGTCTCTGACGTTCCTGCCTTCTACCTGCACCCGACCCGGCTTGTCTCTGACATTCCTGCCTTCTACCTGCACCCGACCGGACTTATCTCTGACATTCCTGCCTTCTACCTGCACCCGACCCGGCTTGTCTCTGACGTTCTTGCCTTCTACCTGCACCAGACCCGGCTTGTCTCTGACGTTCCTGCCTTCTACCTGCACCCGACCCGCCTTGTCTCTGACGTTCCTGCCTTCTACCTGCACTCGACCCGGCTTGTCTCTGACATTCCTGCCTTCTACCTGCACCGACCCGGCTTGTCTCTGATGTTCCTGCCTTCCACCTGCACCCGACCCGGCTTGTCTCTGACGTTCCTGCCTTCTACCTACACCCCCTCCCCCCCCTCCACCCGACCCGCACCCCCCTACACTGCCCCCGGACCCCGGCTTGTCTCTGACGTTCCTGCCTTCTACCTGCACCCGACCCGGCTTGTCTCTGACGTTCCTGCCTTCTACCTGCACCCGACCCGGCTTGTCTCTGACGTTCCTGCCTTCTACCTGCACCCGACCCGGCTTTTCTCTGACGTTCCTGCCTTCTACCTGCACCCAACCGGCTTGTCTCTGACGTTCCTGCCTTCTACCTGCACCCGACCTGGCTTGTCTCTGACGTTCCTGCCTTCTACCTGCACTCGACCCGGCTTGTCTCTGACATTCCTGCCTTCTACCTGCACCGACCCGGCTTGTCTCTGATGTTCCTGCCTTCCACCTGCACCCGACCCGGCTTGTCTCTGACGTTCCTGCCTTCTACCTACACCCGACCCGGCTTGTCTCTGACGTTCCTGCCTTCTACCTGCACCCGACCCGGCTTGTCTCTGACGTTCCTGCCTTCTACCTGCACCCGACCCGGCTTGTCTCTGACGTTCCTGCCTTCTACCTGCACCCGACCCGGCTTGTCTCTGACGTTCCTGCCTTCCACCTGCACCCGACCCGGCTTTTTTCTGACGTTCCTGCCTTCTACCTGCACCCAACCGGCTTGTCTCTGACGTTCCTGCCTTCTACCTGCACCCGACCTGGCTTGTCTCTGACGTTCCTGCCTTCTACCTGCACCCGACCCGGCTTGTCTCTGGCGTTCCTGCCTTCTACCTGCACCAACCCGGCTTGTCTCTGATGTTCCTGCCTTCCACCTGCACCCGACCCGGCTTGTCTCTGACGTTCCTGCCTTCTACCTGCACCTGACCCGGCTTGTCTCTGACGTTCCTACCTTCTACCTGCACCCGACTCGGCTTGTCTCTGACGTTCCTGCCTTCTACCTGCACCCGACCCGGCTTGTCTCTGACGTTCCTGCCTTCTACCTGCACGACGTTCCTGCCTTCTACCTGTACCCGACCCGGCTTGTCTCTGACGTTCCTGCCTTCTACCTGCACCCGACCCGGCTTTTCTCTGACGTTCCTGCCTTCTACCTGCACCCAACCGGCTTGTCTCTGACGTTCCTGCCTTCTACCTGCACCCGACCTGGCTTGTCTCTGACGTTCCTGCCTTCTACCTGCACCTGACCCGGCTTGTCTCTCATGTTCCTGCCTTCTACCTGCACCCGACCCTGCTCCTGCCTGCTGATCCTGCTACTTCGCTGCCAGTCCAATACCGACCCGACCTGCACCTTGACTACGCTCCTGTCTCCGCTTTGGTTTCTGACGTGCCCGTTAGTGTACGACTCGGCTTGCCTATTTCCGCTATCTGCTGACAGCTGCTCCTGGGCTCTTCCTGCACCTGTGTTCTCCTGTGGTCCCTTCAGCGATTCCAGCCCAGCGACTTCATCAGCGATCCTGCCAGGCACTCGTGCGACTCTGTACTCCTGCGCTTCCCGTCTGCTCTATCAGGAGCTGTAAGAGAGGCCATCCTCTGCGCATCAGGCTCTACCGCCAGGGATGTGACAGTGGGTCAGGGATAGTCAGGCTGGGGAGGTAAGTGCTAGATAATGCTGGACGTCCTCCAGCCAGGAAATGAGGCTCTGCCCGGGATTCGGAAAGCTTTTACGGCGGCGTATCTCCAGATACGCCGCCGTAATTTTAAATCTGCGCCGTCGCATCTTTACGGTGATTCAGAAAGGCAGTTACGCCCAAATTTTTCCAAGATACGGCCGACGTAAGTATCTTACGCTGTCGTATCTTGTGTGTATATTTACGCTGGCCGCTAGGGGCGATTCCGTAGTTTTTCGCGTTGAATATGCAAATGACCTAGATACGCCGATTCAGGAATGTACGTGTGCCCGGCGTATCACTATACACCGTGTACGTAAGGCGTACGACCGGCGTAAAGTTACCCCTGCTATATGAGGCGCAGCCAATGTTACGTATGGATGTCGGAACAGCCGTCGAATTTTACCTTGTTCACGTAAGTCGTACGTGAATGGGGCTGGGCGTAAGTTACGTTCACGTCGTAGGCAGTGTTTGGCGTATCTTAGGCATCCTATCCGACGTGAATTTTTTGAGCATGCGCACTGGGATACGTCCACGGACGGCGCGTGCGCCGTTCGTTCGGCCCCTCATTTGCATGGGGTCACGGCTCATTTCAATACAACACGCCCACTGCCTTGATAATTTGAATTACGCGGGCTTACGCCGGCCCATATACGCTATGCCGCGGTAACTTAGGGCGCAAGTTGTTTCTGAATACGGTACTCGCCTCTCTAAGTTACGGCGGCGTATCGCATATGAGATGCGTTACGCCCGCCTAAAAATACGCCAGTCTTTCTGAATCCCGGACAATATCTGACTTGCTGCAGCTTCTAATGCACAATGTGAGAAGCTCACAGTGTGCGGTGAAATCGGAGTAAGCCGCTGTAGCACAGGAGAGGAGCCGCTAATACTGTGCAAGACTGGAGTTGCACATTACCAGAGCCGACCTCTTCAGCCCCCGTTTATGTCTTTGTTCATATTAACAGACCTCATTTTGTTTTATTGGTGAGAAGATCAACCTGTTACATTTGAGACTACACCACCGGTCTGTGAAAAACCTCATCCTGCGATTGGCCTCCCGGTGGGGGGGGAGGGGAGGGGAGGGGTGGAGGTCCTCCGGCGCTCTTTCTGTTCTGCCAAAAAAGCATTTTTGGAAGTGCAGCCAAAATCTCGTGTTCTTCTACGATACCCCGGAGCCGCTCTTCAACCTGTGTCTTCCCTCTAATCCAAGATGATCATTTGGTTCCAATTATAGTTTATAGGAACCTTCATCCAAACAGCTCGACAATTATTTAATGCGTGAGAAAAATGTCGAGGAGATGTTCGGAATTCCTGCGTGGGGGCTCGTCCGGGAAGGGCAAATTCAGGTGATGCTCGGGATCCGCGGATCGCTAATATTACAGAGAAAGCTTTCCCTGGGCCCTAAAATCAGAAAGCTCGGGCCCTCGTCATGTCTCCCGTAGAGGCAACGAGCGTTCCTGCTGACAATTTTCATAACGCGCTTACACGCGTTTCCATGTCTCGCGCATACGTCTCAATTCATCTCAATGGGCTGCGCTATGCCCGTATGTTGTCAAAAAGAAGGTAATGCTTCTTTTTGGTTGATGAGCTTTTGCCAGATCTCGTATGTTGCTTTTGCCAGATCTTGTGCGTTGCTTCTGCCAGATCTCGTCTGTTGCTTTTGCCAGATCTCGTCTGTTGCTTTTGCCAGATCTCGTACGGTGCTTTTGCCCGATCTCGTGTGTTGCTTTTGCCAGATCTCGTACGGTGTGTATGCCAGATCTTATACGTTGCTTTTGCCAGATTTCGTACGTTGCTTTTGCCAGACCTTGTGCGTTGCTTTTGCCAGATCTCGTGCTTTGCTTTTGCCAGATCTCGTACGTTGCTTATGCCAGATTTCATACAGTGTTTATGCCACATCACGTATGTTGCTTTTGCCAGATCTTGTACGTTGCTTTTGAAAGATTTTGTTCGTTGCTTTTGCCAGATCTCGTATTGTGCTTTTGCCAGATTTCATACCGTGATCTTTCACGGCTTGTTATTCAATAACTTGCTGGCCTGATCTTGTATGGCGCATGTGCGAGATCAGGATGCAACGTCATCGATAGACCGTGGATGAAGTAATCACCGGCACACCCAACAGCATTGAATGAATCTTTTGTTCGCCACCATAAAAGCTTCTATGGTGGCGAACAAAAGATTTACTTGATGTTGATGGTGTGCCGGTGATCGCTTTACCTATGGATTTTGTTTGCCATCCTTCAATTCACAGCAGCACAGATCTCGTACGGTGCTTTTGCCAGATCTCGTACGGTGCTTTTGTCAGATCTCGTACGGTGCTTTTGCCAGATCTCGTACGGTGCTTTTGCCAGATCTCGTACCTTGCTTTTGCCAGATCTCGTACGTTGCTTTTGCCAGATCTCAATCAGTGTTTATGCCAAATCTCGTACGTTGCTTTCGCCAGATCTCGTACGGTGCTTTCGCCAGATCTCGTACGTTGCTTTTGCCAGATCTCAATAAGTGTATATGCCAGATCTCGTACGTTGCTTTCGCCAGATCTCGTACGGTGCTTTTGCCAGATCTCAATAAGTGTTTATGCCAGATCTCGTACGTTGCTTTAGCCAGATCTCGTACGGTGCTTTTGCCAGATCTCATACGGTGCTTTTGCCAGATCTCGTACTTTGCTTTTGCCAGATCTCGTACCTTGCTTTTGCCAGATCTCGTAATTTGCTTTTGCCAGATCTCGTAATTTGCTTTTGACAGATCTCGTACAGTGCTTTGGCCAGATCTGGCGAAAGCACGTACGAGTTTTGGCAAAAGCAACGTACGACATCTGGCAAAAGCACTTGGACCCCTTCACTGCCAGTCACATTTACACAATAATCGGTGCATTTTTATAGCACTGATCGCTGTATAAATGTGAATGGTCCAAAAATAGCGTCAAAAGTGTCCGATGTGTCCGCCATAATGTTGCAGTCACGATAAAAATCGCCGCCATTACTAGTGAAAAAAAAAATATTAATAAAAATGCCATAAAACTATCCCCTATTTTGTAGATGCTATAACTTTTGCGCAAACCAATCAATAAATGGTTATTGCAATTTTATTTATTTTTTTACCAAAAATATGTAGAAGAATACGTATCGGCCTAAACTGAGGAAAAAAAAATTGTTCTATCTTTTTTGGGGGATATTTATTATAGCAAAAAGTAAAAAATATTGCTTTTTTCCCAAAATTGTCGCTCTATTTTTGTTTCTAGCGCACAAAATAAAAACCGCAGAGGTGATCAAATACCACCAAAAGAAAGCTCTATTTGTGGGGGAAAAAGGACGCCAATTTTGTTTGGGAGCCACGTCGCGCGACCGCGCAATTGTCAGTTTAAGTGACGCAGTGCCGATTCGCTAAAAAAGTGCTCTGGTCTTTGGCCAGCCAAATGGTCCGGGGCTGAAGTGGCTGGACTATGTATGTTGAATATCTTGTGTGACAGGTTCCCTTGATAGTTTTCCTTCTCCATATTAGGGCAGACATTATTCATCCCCGCCCGTCGGTTGCTAGGGTCTATTTTGCGTCCATTCGTTCGTATTTTGACTGATTTCGTAAAAGCTACTTGTATTATTGACTTAAAAATAATCTGAATCCTGGCATTATTTTTGGCATTAAATTGTCGGGTCTTCCATATAAGCACACAGTGCAAGCATATCATTTTTTATTGCGCAGACTGGAATCTGTAGAAAGAAAAAAGGAAAATACAATTTATTTCATGTGGTTTTATGCCAAGGATCATTTCCGTTAATTGCGTCTAATCGTGCCAACGTACAGCCCTGGGCAGCTGGATGCTGGCAGTGGCACTGGGACATATTTAGCAGTGTCTCAGGAAAGAGTCACGGTCTGCTTTTTGTAACCAACCATTTTCTCTCTTTTTTTTTTTTATGCTACTTAACCCCTTCAATACCGGGCTTTTATACCCACCTCCATACCGGGTCTATTCTGGCACTTCTCTCCTACATGTAATAATCATCATTCTTTTTCTAGAAAATTACTCAGAACCCCCTAACATTATATATGTATTTTTTTTAGCAGTCACTCTAGGGCAGGGCTCAAAATTTCAAGCCCTGAGCTACTAGCCAGGCCTTAAGCGTTACTCGCCACCAGTTGCCCCACCTAATTCATACACTGCCCTGTGCCTAGTTGCACCCATAAACACGCCCTCGTAGATTATCTCATAGAATGACACTGTTAAATGTTTTATGCAGAATCAAGTTACACAATTAAATATTAAGAACAACATGGGACAGGGCACTGGGGGCAGACCAGAGGGACAGGGCACTGGGGGCAGACCAGAGGGACAGGGCACTGGGGGCAGACCAGAGGGACAGGGCCCTGGGGGCAGACCAGAGGGACAGGGCACTGGGGGAAGACCAGAGGGACAGGGCACTGGGGGCAGACCAGAGGGACAGGTCACTAGAACTGGGTCTCTTCCCCATTCTCTTGCAACTCCCATCCATCCAGTCTCCTCTGCAACTCCCATCCATACTCTCTCTCTCCCCCTCTCCTATTCATTTCATCATCAGGAGCCTGTGTGTGCGGCTCCCAATCTCATCGGGACTCTAAGTGTAGGCACAGATTGGAGGGAGATTGGTCATGCAGCCCTGTCATCACTCGCCCCCAGCTTAAATCCACTCGTCCAAATGCTAGTAGGCGAGTGGAAATTTTGGGGCCTGCTCTAGGGAATAAAATGGCGGTCATTGCAACTTTTTATCTTGCACCGTATTTGCGCAATAATTTTTCAAACGCCCTTTTTTTGGGGAAAAAATAGTTTCATTAATTAAAGATTAACAAAACAGTAAAGTTAGCCCAATTAAAGTAAAATATGAAAGGTGAAGTTACGCCGAGTAAATAGATACCTAACATGTCACACTTTCAAATTGCGCACACTCATGAAATGTAAACATCCCTTGTAATAGGAATGGTGTGTGACAGGTCCTCTTTATGGAGAGAGGTGAGGTTAATAAGACCCCGCATTTCTCCTCCAGGCTGGAAAGCATGAGATTGTGAAAAAAAAAATCACAGATCTCATGCTTACTAGCTGCAATCGCGGCTTTGTTTACTTCCGGGTACCCGGGTGTGACGTCATAACGTTGCGCCTGGGCCTCAGATGGTCATAGAGATGACTGGTGACCATCTGGTCACCGGAAATCTCTACGATCCTAATGCTACGCCGGCCAATTCATTCTCCAGGCCCCCGATGGCACGGGAGAGGCCGGAGAAGCACTGGATGGCGGCGGGAGGGGGATGTCCCCTCCCGACGCTTATAAGAACGATGAAGCGGTGAAATTGCCGCCATGATCGTTTTCATCGTGCACAGAATTGTCGGCAGAAGAGAAGGATATCTGAATGATGCCTCTAGCTGCTCCCATCATTCAGATATCACCGCACACAGCCCAGGACGGTTAACCACTTCAGCCCCGGACCATGTTTGCGCTATAAACAAATATAGAGCGACAATTTTGAAAAAAATTCAATATTTTTTTACTTTTTGCTATAATAAATATCCCCCCAAAAAAGATTTAGGCCGGTACGTATTCTTTTACATATTTTTGTTAAAAAAAAATCGCAATAAGCGTTTTTTGATTGGTTTGCGCAAAAGTTATAGCGTATATAACTTAGGGGAGAGTTTTATGGCATTTTTATTTTCTCTATTTTTTTACTTGTAATGGCGGCGATCTGAAATTTTTATCGTGACTACGACTTTATGGCGGACACTCTTGGCGCTATTTTGGGTCCATTGTCATTTTTACAGCGATCAGTGCTATAAAAATGCACTGATTTACTGTATAAATGTCACTGGCAGTGAAGGGGTTAACCACTAGGTGGCGACGAAGGGGCTAAGTGTGTCCTAGGGAGTGATTCTAACTGTTGGAGGGAGGAGCTACCAGTGACACGTCACTGATCACTGTTCCCGATCACAGGGAACATTCGATCAGTGTCCTGTCACTAGGCAGAACAGCGGAATGCCTTGTTTACGAAGGCATCCCCCCTTTCTGCCTTTGCCGACCGCAATCGCGGGCTGCCCGGGAACATCGAGTTCCCAGGACCTGCGGACGCACTCACGAGGCACGCGGCGGGCGTGAGCCTGCTGGATGGCAAATTTAAAGGGACGTACAGGTATGCCCATTTGCCTGCCCGTGCCATTGTGTGGACGTAAATGTGCGTGCGCTGGTCGCTAAGTGGTTAAACACAGAGAGGTCTGATCTCCCCACCACAGGTCCCGACAGCCAGGAGCCTTTAGCCCTCTACTCAAGCACTTCAGGAGTTTCCAAACCCAAGGTGAGGGTATAGAGGCCCGAGAGTTCCTGATTTCAGTATTTAGGCCGTCCCAGGGAATTAAACCTCAAGACGGCTTCATATTTCTCTGGGACTTCATAAAATATCAGCACTGAGTTCCTGGGTCTACAACCCCTACTGTGCCCATTATGAGGGGTTCCCACCAATCCCGTACTTAGTTTCTGGGTCTTTACACCAGAGTTCATTGCTGTGTCTGTTATCAGGCAAAGAGATCTCACTTTTGAGCTTCTTGGTCCAAAAGGTAGAAGCTGACCCTGAATGATGCCTAAACAAATATGGTGCTATCCTTATGAAAAGAAAAGCAAATGAAAGTTTTCTTATGGGGAGTAATTGTAGTCTTTGTGGGAAGTAGTCAATACCTTGATGGGTTACCCCTACAGATGTGCTGTCCATTGAAAATATATCTGCTGATACATTCACTTTAAAAGGTAACTTCAAAATTAAGCCTACTACTGGTTTATTTTCAGTCTGCCTATCCTGAGTATCCTCCCACCCCCATCACCAGCCACAGGCGCTCATACTCATTCTTCTCTATCCTTCCTCTCCATTGACCCACAAGAGCCAAGAGAAGAATCCACGTGGAAGCTTGCTCCCTATTTGCAACCCTTGCTCCCTATTTGCAACCCTTGTTCCCTATCTGCAACCCGTGTTCCCTATCTGCAACCCTTGTTCCCTATCTGCAACCCTTGTTCCCTATCTGCAACCCTTGTTCCCTATCTGCAACCCTTGTTCCCTATCTGCAACCCTTGTTCCCTATCTGCAACCCTTGTACCCTATCTGCAACCCTTGTTCCCTATCTGCAACCCGTGTTCCCTATCTGCAACCCGTGTTCCCTATCTGCAACCCGTGTTCCCTATCTGCAACCCTTGTTCCCTATCTGCAACCCTTGTTCCCTATCTGCAACCCTTGTTCCCTATCTGCAACCCTTGTTCCCTATCTGCAACCCTTGTTCCCTATCTGCAACCCTTGTACCCTATCTGCAACCCGTGTTCCCTATCTGCAACCCGTGTTCCCTATCTGCAACCCGTGTTCCCTATCTGCAACCCTTGTTCCCTATCTGCAACCCGTGTTCCCTATCTGCAACCCGTGTTCCCTATCTGCAACCCGTGTTCCCTATCTGCAACCCTTGTTCCCTATCTGCAACCCTTGTTCCCTATCTGCAACCCTTGTTCCCTATCTGCAACCCTTGTTCCCTATCTGCAACCCTTGTTCCCTATCTGCAACCCTTGTTCCCTATCTGCAACCCGTGTTCCCTATCTGCAACCCTTGTTGCCTATCTGCAACCCTTGTTGCCTATCTGCAACCCTTGTTCCCTATCTGCAACCCTTGTTCCCTATCTGCAACCCTTGTTGCCTATCTGCAACCCTTGTTGCCTATCTGCAGCCCTTGTTCCCTATCTGCAACCCTTGTTCCCTATCTGCAACCCTTGTTGCCTATCTGCAACCCTTGTTGCCTATCTGCAACCCTTGTTCCCTATCTGCAACCCTTGTTCCCAGGGCCGCCATCAGGAATTTTGGGGCCCCTTACACAGCTTCAGGCATGGGCCCCCTGGAGCAGAGAACCGGGGGGGGGGGGGGGGGGGTGCTGCCGCGTGAAATTGAGAAGCGGGGGGGGGGGGGCTGCTGCCGCGAATTTTGAGAAGCGGGGGGCTCTTTGGAAAAAGAAGAAATAAAGACAAATATATATATAAAAGGGGGGTAGCCGTCCGGGGCCCTGGGGACCTCTGTGTCCTTTAAAAGGGTGATCTGACTGATCTAGAGAAGATCTGTGTGGAGGAGTGGGCCAAAATCCCTCCTCCAGTGTGTGCAAACCTGGTGAAAAACTACAAGAAACGTTTGACCTCTGTAATTGCAAACAAAGGCTACTGTACCAAATATTAACATTGATTTTCTCAGGTGTTCAAATACTTCTTTGCAGCTGTATCATACAAATAAATAGTTAAAAATTCATAAATTGTGATTTCTGGAATTTTTTTTTTGATTATGTCTCTCACAGTGGACATGCACCTACGATGACAATTTCAGACCCCTCCATGATTTCCAAGTGGGAGAACTTGCAAAATAGCAGGGTGTTCAAATACTTATTTTCCGCACTGTATATATATAAAAAAAAACAAGGGGGTTGCCTTCCAGGGCCCTGGGGACCTCTGGGCCCTTTATATATTTTTTTATATTTTTATTTTTTATTAAACAAAAATAAAAAATACAATTATAAAAAAAGGGGGTTTGACACATAGGGCCCTGGGGACCTCTGAGCCCTTTAATAAAAATGCATCTATATATTAAAAAAAAGAAATAAAATAATATAAAAAAGTAAAAAAATATATAAAAAAGGAGGATTGTCATCCGGGGGCCCTGGGGACCTCTGGGCCCTTTAATAATAATATAAAAAAAATAAAAGAAAAAAAAATTGGCCCTTTAATAAAAAATAAAATAAAAATATATTAAAAAAATATATTTTTTTTATTAAAAAATATATTTTTTTATAAAAAAATAAATAAATAGGGGGTTGCCATCTGGGGCCCTGGTGGCCTACGGGACCCTAGACCCCTAAAAAAATGGCCCTTTAATAAAAAAAATAAAATAAAAATATATTAAAAAATATATATATTTTTTATAGAAAATAAATAAAAAAAGGGGGGTTTCCATCCGGTGCCCTGGGGGCCTCCGGGCCCCTGTGGACCTCCGGACCTCTAAAAAAATAAAACAAAAAAAATTGGCCCTTTAATAAAAAATAAAATAAAAATATATTAAAAAAATATATTTTTTTTATAAAAATATATTTTTTTATAAAAAAAAAAGGCTTGCCATCTGGGGCCCTGGTGGCCTCCGGGCCCCTGGGGACCTCTGGACCTCTAAAAAAATAAAAGAAAAAAAATTGGCCCTTTAATAAAAAATAAAATAAAAATATATTAAAAAAATATATTTTTTTTATAAAAATATATTTTTTTATAAAAAAAAAGGCTTGCCATCTGGGGCCCTGGTGGCCTCCGGGCCCCTGGGGACCTCCGGACCTCTAAAAAAAATAAAAGAAAAAAAATTGGCCCTTTAATAAAAAATAAAAGAAAAATATATTAAAAATATATATTTTTTTATAAAAAAAATATATATTTTTTTATAAAAAAATATATTTTTTTTTATAAAAAAAAAAGGACTTGCCATCTGGGGCCCTTGGTGGCCTCCGGGCCCCTGGGGACCTTCGGACCCCTAAAAAAAAAAAAAAAAAAAAAAATAAATAAAAATTTTTTTTTTTTTTTTTTTTTTTTTAGGGTGGTTCCCATCCGGGCCCCTGGGGACCCCCGGGCCCCTTACAGGTGTAATGCCTGTACCCCCCTGATGGCGGCCCTGCTTATGCCCTAACTACAAACCTAACACAAAGCTAAACTCTACTAATTTATATTTAGCTTCTAATGCTGGCCTTGGAGCCAGAATCCCCCACTCAATACACCAAAAGCGGGGCGGCAGGACTGGTTCATGTGACCATTTTTCTTTCATCTTCTCTGTTCAGCTTCACTCACGGAGCAGAAAGCCTTTAGTTCTGGAGTAGTGATTTGTGGTATTTGACGATTATGTCATGCTTAGTCCAGAGCCTTCCGTCTCGTAGTATAATTGCAGGAACAAGGTGGACGGGATCCAAGTGGAGCAGGAGAGGCAGTGTATGGGGTGCGGGAGACAGAACAGAGCAAGGAAAGTACACAACGTAACAACTGTTCCTTTCAGACATATGTGGCTGGGAGTCTGGCTCAGCTGGGAAGTGTCCGACTGATGTGCCAGGGAATTCGGAGATCCAAACCTCAAGAACGAAGTGCCTCGGATAACCCTCTTACAGCTGCTTGTCGGCGTTCTGCAAAACGGGGGCTCACCTAGTTAAAGTATAAAGTGTATGTAAACCTCTGTATGTTCAGACCTTGGAATCCTGGAGCAGTGTGTTAGCTTAACATGCATTTTTCACGAGCATTGAGTCAAGGCATCTCAACCGAATTGGCTGGAAATGTGCCAAAATGGTGCAATAAAATGGACATGCGCTATTTTTGGAAATGCATTGCACCACAACGTACCGTAATGTGTTACCGTGCGTTGGAGCTGTGATGTCTGAGTGTGTCAGTGCGCTATTCAAAATGAATGACACAGCAACATCATAACCCCCATCCTCCAACTATAACCCCCATCCTCCAACTATAACCCCCATTCCCCAACCATAACCCTTATCCCCCAATCATATTCTCCAACCATAACCCCCACCCCCCAACCATAACCCCTATTCCCCAACCATAACCCCCTTTCCCCAACCATAACACCCTTTCCTTAACCATAACCCCCATTCCTCAACCATATCCCTTATCCCCCAATCATATCCTCCAACCATAACCCCCACCCCCCAACCATAACCCCTATTCCCCAACCATAACCCCCTTTCCCCAACCATAACACCCTTTCCTTAACCATAACCCCCATTCCCCAACCATATCCCTTATCCCCCAATTATAACCGTCATCACCCAACCATAACCCTTATCCCCCAACCATAACCCTTATACCCCCACCATAAGCTTCATTCCCCAACCATAACCCCTATGCCCCAACCGTAACCCTTATCACCCCATCATAACTCTTATCCCAAACCATAACCCTCATCTCCCAACCATAGCACTCATTCCCCAACCATAACCCTCATCTCCCAACCATAGCCCTCATTCCCCAACCATAGCCCTCATTCCCCAACCATAACCCTTATCCCCCAACCATAACCCTTATCCCCCAATCATATCCTCCAACCATAACCCCCAACCATAACCCCTATTCCCCAACCATAACCCCCTTTCCCCAACCATAACACCCTTTCCTTAAGCATAACCCCCATTCCTCAACCATATCCCTTATCCCCCAATCATATCCTCCAACCATAACCCCCACCCCCCAACCATAACCCCTATTCCCCAACCATAACCCCCTTTCCCCAACCATAACACCCTTTCCTTAACCATAACTCCCATTCCCCAACCATATCCCTTATCCCCCAATTATAACCCTCATCACCCAACCATATCCCTTATCCCCCAATTATAACCCTCATCACCCAACCATAACCCTTATCCCCCAACCATAACCCTTATACCCCCACCATAAGCTTCATTCCCCAACCATAACCCCTATGCCCCAACCGTAACCCTTATCACCCCATCATAACTCTTATCCCAAACCATAACCCTCATCTCCCAACCATAGCACTCATTCCCCAACCATAGCCCTCATTCCCCAACCATAACCCTTATCCCCCAACCATAACCCTTATCCCCCCCACCATGACCCTTACCCCCCCCCACCATGACCCTTACCCCCCCCCCCATGACCCTTACCCCCCCCCCCCCCCATGAACCTTATTCCCCCAACCATGACCCTTATCCCCCAACCATATCCCTCATCTCCCAACCATAACTCTTATCCCCCCCACCATGACCATTACCCCCCCCCCCCATGAACCTTATTCCCCCAACTATGACCCTTATCCCCCAACCATAACCTGTATGCCTTAACCATAACCCTCATCCCTCCAAAATGACCCTTATCCCCCCACCATGACCCTTATCCCCCCCACCATGAACCTTATTCCCTTAACATAACCCTTAACCTCCAGCCATAACCCTTAACCTCCAGCCATAACCCTCATTCCCCAACCATACCTTTGTAAACAAAACATGCAGCGCCAATTAATAAATAAAAAAGTCCATATATAGTGAACAGATAATATCCAAAATGTACCAACGAAATCCAGTAAAGTGAATATCAAATAAAGTTCATATGATTGTGCAAAAATAAACAGAAGATGTGCGTGATCACCGGTGTACTCCCATCACCCAGTGTCAGGTGGACTCTTACCAGAGTTGTAGAACTCTATTATGGAGTGAAATGCGCTCAATATGATGTATCATTAGCCATCACATATCCTCCAGGAGCAGACAATGGATGTAGGGAAAGGCATGTGCATCGTGGATATAAAATGAAGGAAACTACTACATAGCGTAAATAACGTAAACCCTCTTTTATTTTTCAAAACCGGGATTAAAAGCACTCGCATCTCAGAAGATAAAAGCAAGCATGTAAAATGAGTCCTAGGAAAAGACCATGCATGGAGATATGTTGGTGTACACAGCAGGACAAGTGTGGCAACGGCACGTACATAGACTCCGCCCTACATGTTGCATCACAACTGACGTCATCGGGGGGGCATTTTAGATCTTTCAATTTTTAGATTTTTCGGATTTGTGACTGTTCGAATTTGCAAATTTCCGAAATTTCTGGATTTATGAATTTACGAATATTTGGAAAAATTTGTTAACCACTTAAAGGGGTGTTGCAGCCAAAATTGTGTTTATTAAAAGTCAGCAGCTACAAAAAGTGTAGCTGCTGGCTTTTAATAAACACTCACTTACCTGCTCCTGCGTTCCAGCGACGCGCCGCCCGGGGCTCCGCTCATCTCCCCCCCTCCCTAGCCGGCGTCTCCATCCCGACTGTGGGCACCCAGCCGTGACAGCCTTCGGCTTCACGGCCGGGCTCCCACTGCGCATGCGTGTGCCGCACTGCGCATGAGCGCGCGGCGCGGCTCGCCGCTGATTGGAGAGGCGATCGCATGGGACCTGTCAGTGTCCCATGCGATCGCCTACAGGGAGGGGCTGGTGTAGGTGAAGCCCCCACTCCCCCCCCAAAAAAATGACATGCCAAATGTGGCATGTAAGGGGGTGAGGACTGGAACAAGAGGAAGTTCCAAATTTGGGTGGAACTCCTCTTTAAAGACCGAGCCTCCTTTTTCAGATGTGTTGTTTACAAGTTAAAACAGTTTTTTTTTTTCTAGAAAATTACTTGGAACCCCCAAACATTATATATATATATTTTTTTTTCTAACACCCTAGAGAATAAAATGGCGGTCATTGCAATACTTTCTGTCACACCGTATTTGCGCAGCGGTCTTACAAGCGCACTTTTTTTGGGGAAAAATACACTTTTTTTTAACTAAAAAATAAGACAACAGTAAAGTTAGCCCATTTGTTTTTATATTGTGAAAGACAATGTTACGCCGAGTAAATTGATACCCAACATGTCACGCTTCAAAATGGCGCTACGCTCGTGGAATGGCGTCAAACTTTTACCTTTAAAAATCTCCATGATCTCAGCGATACCACACATGTGTGGTTTAAACACCAATCTCATATGCGGCCACCACTCATGTGTGCGTTCGCTGCTGCGCGCAAGCTCATCGGGACGGGGTGCTGTAAAAAAAAAAAAAAAAAATGTTCTTCTTCATTTTACTTTATTTTATTTATTTTTACACTGTTTTAAAAAGAAAAAAAAATGGGTCACTTTTATTCCTATTACAAGGAATGTAAACATCCCTTGTAATAGAAAAAAGCATGACAGGTCCTCTTACATATGAGATCTGGGGGTCAAAAAGACGTCACATCTCATATATACACCAAAATGCAATGATAACATTTTTTTTTTAAATGTAGTCATTTGAAAAAATTACAAATAAAAAATGTCCCTTTAAGAGCTATGGGCGGAAATGACGTCGCTTCCGCCCTGCCATGGTATGGAGACGGGTGGGGCCATCTTCCCCCTCACTCGTATCCATACCCAGCATGAGAGAGGACCTGAGTGCCTCCGCCGCTCTGGTAAGGGCAAGGGAGAGCGGCGGGAGCCCCTCTACCGCCGCCGATAATGATGATCTTGAGGCGAATCCGCCGCAGAGACCACCATTATCGTAAACTGAACCGCCGCTTGAAGAGATGGATACCGGGGTTATGGCAGCTAGCTGCTGCTATAACAGAGATATCCCTCTTTAAAGTGCCAACGTATATAGTCGTGCGGCGGTCCGAAAGCGGTTAAACGGGTTTTCTGTCATTCCGAATTTGTAAAAGTTCGTTAAAAAAACTAATTTGGAACAAAACTAATTGCACATGTCTAGAACCCAATTTACTTGAAACGTCCAAAATAAGCTCCTGTACTTTTTTTTTTTTTGGCGCGGAGCATGGCGCGTTTGTTTACCGCGCTTTTTAGAGTGTTTGTAGCGCGACAAAATGCAGAGCAAGTGCGCCCCGCTACCTACGCTTGGGGTGCCATTAACGTCTTTTGTGTGCGATTTGCTTCGTGATCGGGAAAACGCAGAGATGTGAACGGGGTCCTTAGATTTTCGTCGACACCTAAGCGTTTCCGGATCGCCGGGGCAGGTGCGCCGCCATTCCCGAATCGCCCCAAAAACACGCTTTGCAATCCTGTTACCTTCAATGACACCCCAATCGCGCCGCGATTGACGCCCCGACCAAATCACCCAAAACAAAATTGTGGGGCGCCCGTCGCCCCCCAAAAAAGTTCTGGAAACCACACACGGGATGCGCGTTTTTCCTCGTTGAACGCATTCAGAAAATGCGCGGCGATTGGAGCGGAAAGTATCGATAGTCTGGGATACATTTTTTTGCACGCTGAGATTTACAAAGCAAGCTAGAATCCAGGAGTTGTCACCAGCTTAACGCCGCTCTCGAAGGATTGAGCCCGAGTCCCTTCCCGACCACGCCTGACACAGCTACCGGCGCGGTTATCCTAATTGCCTAGCAACGCCGGTAAACACAGCCATAAACACGAGCGCCTCGCACTCTGCGTGACCACACTGCTCTGCCTCCCGCACTTCCTGTGTTTGTGCGAAGGCGTCTGGGAACGACATTTGCTCAGCGCTTATGAATCCGTCTCGGTGGTGATTTGTGGAGGACGGCGAGGGGATCGGAGAACCTTGTGAATGGATTAGCCGGCTGCTTTATAAACCTCTTCTGATGTAGACCGAGAAAATCCTCATAGGGGGGCACTGCAAGAGCAAATATTACACATGAAACGTCCTCCGATAATAAAACGTGGTTCTGAGCTCCGGCGTGTCACTTAGAGCCCAGCAAAATGGTTCGCCTTGTGGGTGTTCGACATCATTAGAGTCAATAATCTAGACCAACCGTACAATGGAAATTAGGGGATCAGCGGGGAGCGTTCAATGACCATCACCTGTACTATGTCTGCAGTCTCTGACCATCTCCTGTACTATGTCTGCAGTCTCTAACTATCTCCTGTGCTATGTCTGCAGTCTCTAACCATCTACTGTAGTATGTCTGCAGTCTCTGATAATCTATTATAGAATGTCTGCAGTCTCTGACCATCTCCTGTAGTATGTTTGCAGTCTCTGACCATCTCCTGTAGCATGTCTGCAATCTTTGACTGTCTTCTCTATGTCTGCAGTCTCTTATCATCTCCTGTAGTATGTCTGCAGTCTCCGACCGACCATCTCCTGTAGTATGTCTGCAGTCTCTGACCATCTCCTGTAGTATGTCTGCAGTCTCTGACCATCTCCTGTAGTATGTCTGCAGTCTCTGACCATCTCCTGTAGTATGTCTGCAGTCTGACCATCACCTGTATCATGTCTGCAGTCTCTGACCGTCTCTTGTAGAATATCTGCAGTCTTTGACCATCTCCTGTATTATGTCTGCAGTCTCTGACCATCTCCTGTAGTATGTCTGCAGTCTCTGACCATCTCCTGTAGTATGTCTGCAGTCTCTGACCATCTCCTGTAGAATGTCTGCAGTCTCTGACCATCTCCTGTATTATGTCTGCAGTCTCTGACCATCTCCTGTAGTATGTCTGCAGTCTCTGACCATCTCCTGTAGTATGTCTGCAGTCTCTGACCATCTCCTGTAGTATGTCTGCAGTCTCTGACCATCTCCTGTAGTATGTCTGCAGTCTCTGACCATCTCCTGTAGAATGTCTGCAGTCTCTGACCATCTCCTGTACTATGTCTGCAGTCTCTGACAACATCTTATAGAATGTCTGCAGTCTCTGACCGTTTTCTTATAGTATGTCTGCAATCTCTGACCATCTCTTGTAGTATGTCTGCAGTCTCTGATCATCTCCTGTAGAATGTCTGCAGTCTCTGACCACCTTTTATAGAATGTCTGCAGTCTCTGATCATCTCATGTACCATGTCTACAGTCTCTGACCATCTCCTGTATTATGTCTGCAGTCTCTGACCATCTCCTGTAGTATGTCTGCAGTCTCTGATCCTCTCCTGTATTATGTCTGCAGTCTCTGACCATTACCTGTATTATGTCTGCAGTCTCTGACATTTTCTGTAATATATCTTCAGTCTCTGATCTTCTCCTGTAGTATGTCTGCAGTCTCTGATCATCTCCTCTATCATGTCTGCAGTCTCTGACCACCTCCTGTCCTATGTCTGCAGTCTCTGACCATCTCTTGTAGTATGCCTGCAGTCTCTGACCATCCCCGGTATCATGTCTGCAGTCTCTGACCATCCCCGGTATCATGTCTGCAGTCTCTGATTATCTCCTGTACTATGTCTGCAGTCTCTGATCATCTCCTGTAGTATGTCTGCAGTCTCTGACCATCTCCTGTAGTATGTCTGCAGTCTCTTAGGGAGAGTCATATGACTTTGGTAATGAAAGTGATGATTCCCGTTGGGCCTGTAGGGGCATATAACGGCGCTCTGTGCAGTAGCCATGTACAACGAGCTGGAGGAAATCACTTTTCACAAATTTTGAGTAATCGGGACGTTTCGGTGAGGACACCTGCCCAGCACGCGACCTGCAGCGCCTCGGGGGTCTGTGCTGCACCGCATTAGTCACGCCGCCGTTTATTAGGCGTAGCTGATTTCCTGTCATCCCCTCTTTCAGGTTCAAAGTCCTCCACATTCCCTACGGCTCATTTTCATCTCGTTTGTCATTCTTCAGTCTGACTCCTGAGGGTTGAATTACAACGCTGAGACCCCAGGCCGGGTTCAAGAGACTCCGCTGATTTATCCTTGGGTGGGTGCAGGGCCGATCCTAGGGTCACAGACGTCTGGGTGCAGAAATATTTATGGTACCCCCACATGGTCAGAGACTGCAGACATAGTACAGGAGATGGTCAGAGACTGCAGACATACTACAGGAGATGGTCAAAGACTGCAGACATACTACAGGAGATGGTCAGAGACTGCAGATGTAGTACAGGAGATGGTCAGAGACTGCATAGTACAGAAGATGGTCAGAGACTGCAGACATAGTACAGGAGATGGTCAGAGACTGCAGACATAGTACAGGAGATGGTCAGAGACTGCAGACATAGTACAGGAGATGGTCAGAGACTGTTGACATACTACAGGAGATAATCAGAGACTGTTGACATAGTACAGGAGATGGTCAGAGACTGCAGACATAGTACAGGAGATGGTCAGAGACTGCAGACATACTACATGAGATGGTCAGAGACTGCAGACATGATACAGGAGATGGTCAGAGACTGCAGACATAATACAGGAGATGGTCAGAGACTGCAGACATACAACAGGAGATGGTCAGAGACTGCAGACATACTGCAGGAGATGGTCAGAGACTGCAGACATACTACATGAGATAATCAGAGACTGCAGACATAGCACAGGAGATGATCAGAGACTGCAGACATAGCACAGGAGATGATCAGAGACTGCAGACATAGTACAGGAGATGGTCAGAGACTGCAGACATAGTACAGGAGATGGTCAGAGACTGCAGACATAGTACAGGAGATGGTCAGAGACTGTTGACATAGTACAGGAGATGGCCAGAGACTGCAGACATACTACAGGAGATGGTCAGAGACTGCAGACATGATACAGGAGATGGTCAGAGACTGCAGACATAGTACAGGAGATGGTCAGAGACTGCAGACATAGTACAGGAGATGGTCAGAGACTGCAGACATAGTACAGGAGATAATCCGAGACTGCAGACATAACACAGGAGATGTTTAGAGACTGCAGACATATTACAGGAGATAATCAGAGACTGCAGACATAGTACAGGAGATGGTCAGAGACTGCAGACATACTACAGCAGATAATCAGAGACTGCAGA
>CM056059.1:8441441-8471441 GCA_029574335.1 Rana kukunoris | reverse complement strand
GGGAGCTGGTGAGGCTGCATTTGATGGGCGCTGGTGAGGCTGCATTTGATGGGCACTGGTAGGCTGCATTTGATGGGTGCCGGTAGGCTGCATTTGATGGGTGCTGGTGAGGTTGCATTAATGGGAGCTGAGAAGGCTTCATTTGATGCGCGCTGATGAGGTTGCATTGATGGGCGCTGGTGAGGCTGTATTTGATGGCCACTGGTAGGCTGTATTGATGGGCGCTGGTGAGGCTGCATTTAATGGGGGTTGGTGAGGCTGCATTTGATGAGCCCTTCATTAAAAAGGTGGGGTTTACATGGGCAGGGAAAAGGGGGTGGAGTCAGGTGTGTAGCCAAGGGAGGGGGCAGCAAGAGGAGGTTTTGAGTAGGACGGCAAAAATCCTTGCACCAGCCCTGTGGTCAAGTAGGCTCCTGACTTCTTATATGTCTTGGATCCTCCAACAGTGAGATTTCCTGGCAGGACCCTTTTGTATTTTATTGTATTGTAACAATACGATAACGAGGCTGCATCGATGGGAGTTGGTGAGGCTGCATAGATTGGCCATGGGAAGGCTCCATTTGATGGGCGCTTCATTAAAAAGGTGGGGTTTACATGGGCAGGGAAAAGGGGGTGGGGTCAGGGGTGTAGCCAAGCGAGGGCGCAGCAAGAGGAGGTTTTGCCTAGGGCGGCAAAAATATAGGGCGGCAACCATAGAAACTCGAACAATGAACTCTTCAGTGTCTACTGCCCAAATCTGACCCATTCAAGCGAATGGGCACATGCCACAAATGTTGTTCTTGAGAGTTAAGATACGCTGAACATTAGCTGGATGAAATGTTTCCCCGACCTTTGAGTTTCACTTTAAATTTGCTGAGCCCATCCCCCGTCATTGGTGTCACTGGTGGGGGTCACTGCCTTCCACGGTACCGCTTAATTTAGCACACCAAAAATAATATTCCTCAATCACGGCTCATAAATACCGCCGTTTTAAATAGATTTTTCAGCTTTTACATCGTTCTGCATCATCATTCTTCTTATTCTTCTTCAAGTCTTATCTGGACTAGACCGTAATTTGTGTAACGGAAATAGTTCTCCATCGGTCGCCTGGCGGGAAGCAGCTTCCAAATGTTTCACCCCAAAAATAAATACAATACGTAGCCGCTTCTTGGGTGTTCGTACATTCTATTCAGAGCCGACTTATTTTTATACCGTACCCAGGGTCGGATTTGCTCTCCCTGCCGCCCCAAGGCCAGGTTCCTAAATGCACACCCTCCCCGCCAACTGAACCCCCCCCCCAAATCAACAGAGAATGGCAACCAGGTGGCAGGGGCGGCACGGTTAGTTCAAATAATATTTTTTTTTACTTTTTTTATTATTATTATTATTTGTAGATTGTCGTTGACTTTTTTTTTTATTATATATATATATATATATATATATATATATATATATATATATATATATATATATAATTTTCTTATTATTTAAAAAAAAATGTATTCTTTACCTTTTAACCATTTTTTTTTCACTTAACTTTATTGCTATTACACAGGAGAAAATCATTCCCTGTGTGATAGCAATTGGAGGTGACAGGTTCTCTTTATTGACCCTGTCACCTCCAAAAACAGGAATCCTAGCACTGTGCTCACCCCTCTCACTGTGTACATTGGCGGCAGGGACAGGAGACGGGGGACTCCATGCCGCTGCAGCCCCCTCGGCGCCCTGCCTCCCCAAGGCCTGGCCTCGGTGGCCTTGTGGGAAATCCAGGCCTGACCGCCCCATTTTAGTTTCTTAGAAAATACATTGTTTGCCGTCTTCGTTCGCCATCGTCTCCGATAGGGTTTATCTGGGAGCCATGTGCTACCGATATGCATGCTGATGGGTGGTAAGAGCAGGGATGAGCTTGTAATTGTGCTGCTACTTCTTTCACTGTCCAGTCCAGTCACCAGGTGGGGGCTCGTCCGGGATGACTCGGAGAAAGTGGGTTGAATGATGTTGGCCATGATGTGGGCTCACAACTTCCTCCTCATCAGTAGGTAAATCTAGCACATTTCCGGGGCTCATAGCTCCTCCTGTATTAGTAAGTAAAGCCAACACTTTTCAAGGGGCTCACAAATTCCCTTTCATCATTAGGCAAGTCAACATGTTTCAGGGGCTCTTAATTACCCTTTATCACTAGGTGACGCCAACATGTTTTGGTGGCTTGCACCTCCCTTTTCCTCATCAGTAGGTAAAATCAATACATTTCAGCCACTTACAAGTCCCCCTTCATCACTAGGTGACGCCAACATGTTTTGGTGGCTCACACCTTCCTCTTCATTATAGGTAAAATTAACATTTTTTTGGGGCTCAAAACTCCTCCATCACCAGTTGGAAAAGCCAACACGGTTTGGGGGCTCACAACTGTAGTATATGAAATGGGAGTTGTGAGCCCCTGAAAAGGATTGGCTTTACCTAGTGATGAAGGAGGAGTTGTGAGCCCTCAAAACATGTTGACTTTATCTATTAATGAAGGGGTCGTAAATGTTTTAGGAGTCCCCAAAAGGTGTTGACTTTAAGTACTAATGAAGGAGATGTTGCGAGCCCCCAAAACATGTTGACTTTACCTACTACTTAAGGGGGAGTTGTAAGCCCTTGAAATGTTTTGGCTTTACCTATTGATGAAGGAGGGAGCTGTGAGCCCTCTACAGGTATTAACTTTACCTACTAATGAAGATTGGGTTGTGATCCCCCCAAAACATGTTATCGTTACCTACTGATGAAGGGGACTTCTGAGCCCCTGAAACGTGTTTACTTTACACACTGGTGAATAGTGAGCTCCCAAAATGTATTTACTTTACCTACTGATGGAGATGTTGTGATCCCTCGAAATGTGTTGGTTTTACCCATTGATGAAGGGGGGAGTTGGGAGTCCCTGAAAGGTGTTGACTTTACATACTAATAAAGGGGATGTTATGAGCTCCCAAAACATGTTGGCTTTACCTACTACTGAAAGGAGAGTTGTGAGCACTCAAAATGAGTTGGCTTTACCTATTAATGAAGGCCGCTTTGTGATCTCCCCCAAAACGTGTTGGTGTTACCTACTGATGAAGGGGACTTCTGAGCCCCTGAAAAGGTATTGGCTCTACATACTGGTGAATAGGGAGTTGTGATCTCCCAAAATGTGTTGACTTTACCTACTGATGAAGGGGGAGTTGTTTTAGTATATTGTATGTGTAATTTATAATATACATGCAATATACTACAGTATATTCTGTTACTCTGCTCTTACCTCCCATCAGCATGCATAATGGTAGCACATGGCTCCCAGAAAACTGGGAGCCATGTGCTACCGATATGCATGCTGATGGCAGCTTGTAATTGTGCTGCTTCTCCTTTCACTGTCCAGTCCAGTCACCAGTTGGGGGCTCGTCCGGGATGAATCGGAGAAAGTGAGTTGAATGATGTTGGCCATGATGTGGGCTCACAACTTCCTCCTCATCCTTTGCCTGTAGGTTAAGCCAACCCATTTTGGGGGCTTCCAACTCCCCCTTCATCAGGTAAAGCCACTATGTTTTGGAGGGCTCAAAACTCCTCCTTCATCACCTAGAGCAGGGGTGTCAAACTCAATTTCATGGAGGGCCGCATCAGCATTATTAATATTCTCAAAAAGGGCCGGTTGCATCTTTGAAGCCTCGTACACACGATAGGTTTTCCCAGCAGGAAACCTGCCAGGAGAGCTTTTGGCCGGCAAAACCGGTCATGTGTATGCTTCATCGCAGTTTTCCCGACAGCAAAACTGCTGGGAATCTTGGCGGGAAAATAGAGAACGGCTCTCTATTTTCCCGCCAGAATTCCCAGCAGTTTTAAACCCGGCAGTTTTCCTATGGCGAGGGAGCGTACACACGGCCGGGATTCCCAGCACTTTTAAACCCGGCAGTTTTCCTATGGGGAAACACTTCGAGGGAGCGTACACACAGCCGGGATTCCTGGCCAACGCTCTCCCCGCAGTTTTCCTGATGGGAAAACCTCTCGTGTGTACACAGGGAAAGTTACCGAGCAGGTTCTCGGTTGTCCCGTCGGGATTCCAGGTGGACTTTATACCGCCGAGAATCCTGGTCGTGTCTACAGGGCTTAAGGTTAGATATCCAGCGCATCCCCTCCCCTTACATTAGATATCGAGAGCCACCCCACCATCAGAAGTTGAGTGCCCCCCACTCTCCCTTACATCACAGTGCACCTCCCTTTCCTTATGCTGCTGCTGGGAAGAAGCTGGAGGCATTGCTTGAAAGCAGAAAGTAGGGGGTCTAGAAGAGGGCTGGAGCTCTGGAGGTGCGAGGGCCACATGAAATGGCCTGGAGGGCCAGATTTGGCCCGCGGGCCTTGTGTTTGACACTTGTGACCTAGAGTAACATATCTATACTGGACTTTAAGTGCTCCCTCTAGTGGTCATATGTATATCAGACTGTGATAAACATCCCTGCTTAACATGGAGGTATGATTAGAAATTTCACTTTACTGAAATCAGCAGGCCATGTGTCAAATCGCAATATTTTAAAACTATCAAGCCTCTTTTTTCTTGGCATCATTAAAAAAAAAAAAAAAAAAAAGCTGCCTGCTCATGAGACCCAGAGCAAATATGGTTGCCCCCATGTACAAATCGAAATACAATAAGGAGAATACAATGCTGCCTATGTAATGGTAGCTTGAAGACAGAAGGAGAGAGCATAGGGTGCAAAAGGTTGACCTCATCAGTGTGGTGCTGCTCTTTCACTGGGCAGGCTAGGGGAGGGTCGGTGACCAAGCCCCACTCCTCAACTGCAATACCGAAAAGTGTAGTCACTAGCCTAGCTGGGCTGTCTGGCAGCTGTGCTTGGGTCACAGTACTGGCCGAACAGAATTCTGCATCATTTGGCAGGTCCAAATATTTCCGCCGTGTATTTAGCGTTTCTTGGAGGGCCGGTTTTAATTCAGCTCAGACAATTAAATCCAGTAAACAGAGAAGGATAAATTAGGTAACTGATTTCAGCTAACGTAACCCACATGTAATTCACAATCCACATCAAACGCAAGAAGAAATGGAAAAAAAAAATGCAGACACAGATGAATAAAAGTGGAGCCGACACTGCCATGGTAAAGTGTACTTATTTAATGATTTTTTATTTTTTATAACCACAGAAATCTCCCAAAATAGCAAAAAAATTTGTCCTATAAAAATATCTTGTATTTTCTTTTTTCTCTATACATACATTGCATTTTTTTTTTTACAATACCAGAAAATTTTCATTGGTACCAGATGCGTAAAAAAAAAAAAAAAAAATCTTTATCAACAATTCTTTTTATACAGAAAATGCTAAATTTTTCTAAAAAAAAAAAAAAAAAAAAAAAAAAAGGTTTGAGGGAAGATAAGAGTATAAAAGAATTGGTCTTCCCTGTATGTTTTCTTTGGGATTGTATTGTTTGCGATATAAAAACTTCCTTGGATTTTTAGGGACGTCGCCTAAAAGTTTTTACTATCTGTTATTTTTTTTTATTTTTTTTTAAAGGAATGTCCACAGTCAAAAACGAAGGGGAAAATTCCTACAACAGTCTGATAGCAAAGAAAGGAAGGGAGAGAGGAAGTACTTAGATATAACAGACATGGGCGGAAAAGGACTAGATGTCACTGGTGGTCTAGATATCGAGAAAGAGGCAATAAAAAATGTCATGAACAAAATAAAATTAGGTAAAACAATTTGGACACTGAAGCAAAAGGGAATTTTATGAATGTGAAGGAAATGGGAAATTTTGGTTGAGTAATATTAATTTAAAGACAATTTATTTTTTATTTTTTTGTTATAGGTAGAGTAAGGAATGGTTAAGAGTGATTAGATGTCAAGAAAGAGGCAACATATAATCAATAAAATTAAGGAAAATACGGAAAAACAATTTGGACACTAAAGGAAATTGGACTTTTGTAAATGTGAAAATGAAGGAAATGGCAAGTTTTGTTGGATTAAAGTTTATCTAGAGACAATTTTTTTTTTTTGTTATAGGTAGAGTAAGGAATAGTTAACAGTGATTAGATGTCGAGAAAGAGGCAATATAATTAAGAAAATTAAGAAAAATTGAGCAAAACAATTTGGACACTGAAGCAAAAAGGGAATTTTATGAATGTGAAGGAAATGGGAAATTTTGTTTGATTAAAGTTCATCTAGAGACAATTTTTTTATAGGCAGAGTAAGGAATGTTCAACAGTGACTAGCTGTAGGGAAAGAGGCAATATAATTAAGAAAATTAAGAAAAATTGGGCAAAACTATTTGGACACTGAAGGAAATAGGAATTTTGTAAATGTGAAAGTGCAGGAAATGGGAAATTTTGTTTGATTAAAAAGTTCATCTAGTGCCATTTTTTTTTTTTCGTTATAGGTAGAGTAAGGAATGGTTAACAGTAATTAGATGTCCAGAAAGAGGCAATATAATTAATAAAATTAAGGAAAATACGGCAAAACAATTTGGACACTGAAGGAAATGGGAATTTTGTAAATGTGAAAGTGCAGGAAATGGGAAATTTTGTTTGATTAAAAAGTTCATCTAGTGCCAAGTTTTTTATTTTATTTTTTTGCTATAGGTAGAGTAAGGAATGGTTAACAGTAATTAGATGTCCAGAAAGAGGCAATATAATTAATAAAATTAAGGAAAATACGGCAAAACAATTTGGACACTGAAGGAAATGGGAATTTTGTAAATGTGAAAGTGAAGGAAATTAGAAATGTTGTTGGATGTAAGTTTATCTAGAGACAAATTTTTTTAATTTCTTTTCCGTTATGGGTAGATTAAGAAGAAGTCATCAGCATTTTTTTTGTATGTGGACACCGAGTAGAGAAAATTGACATTTTGTGATACTAAGTATATCTGGAGCTACTTTTTTTATTTTTTAACCTTGGGTAGAGTCGAAACTGATTAACACCCTGGCATATTTTAACCCAATAAGAAAATTTCCTTCCACTTTCCTGGAGACACAGCTGGAAATTAAATAAGTCTCGACCAAGTGAAAATTCCCGTCGGTGTCAAATTTTGAAGATTTCCTCACTATCCCTGTTTGGGTGACAACAGTAAAATGTAGCATTTCCCACCGGTTTATGTCCTGGTGATAATGGAGGCAAAGAGGATGAATCAAATTCAAACCTCAAATCTGACAGGAGTTTTTACCGTTTCCACACACGCGTCGGGACCCTTCGGCTAAGACCGCACTATATTAAGATACCTCTCAACTCAACTCAACCAAAAAAAATTAAAATTGTTACACTTTTGGCTTTATATACAATTTGAAGAAGGGCAACAAAGAGTAGTGGATGGACTTAATAGGCCATTGGGTCAAAGTGGTGAGATGTATTGGGCCACAGGGTTTTAAGGTCTATTAGGAATAGTCTGAAGGGTCTTTATCGGGATAAGAGGCTAAAGCCAGCAAGAGAAAAACGTGGGCAGAGAAGGGAAAGGTAGGAAGGACGTGGAGAAGTAAGCAAGTAAACAGCTGGAACATATTTAGACCAGGCGGTAGAGGGAGATGTAAAAAGAGAAGCTGGTGAGGAATGGAGAATGTCAGCCTACAGGTGGATGATAATGGAGATAGGGCTGAGTGGAATTTTGGTGAGACAAAACAGACCTTGAGGCCATGTGCTCTAAAGAAGGTTCTAATTAGCTTACATCAGCATCTGAGGCAAAGGCCAGCAAGTGGAAAACATGGGTAGAGAAGGGAAAGGTAGAAAGGGCTTTGAGGAATAGGCAAGTAAACAGCTGGAACCAATTTAGGACCAGGTGGTATTGTGAGACATAACGAGAGAGGCTGGTGAAGAACGGAGAACATCAGCCTACAGGTGGATGATAATGATGATATGGCTTTGTAGAATAGTTGCTGTGACAAAAAAAAAAAAACTTGAGTTAATGTGTTCTAAAGAAGGTTCAAAAACAGCTTGTATCAGCGTCTGAGGCAAAGACCAGCAAAAGACAAAAGGGGTGGGGGGGAAGGGAATGATAGAACTTTGAGGGGTTTGCAAGTAAACAACTGGAATAAATTAACAACCGGGTGGTAAAGTGAGACTGGAAAAGAGAGGTTGGTGCAGAATTGAAAATGTCAGCCTACAGCTGTAGGACAATGGCGACAGGGCTGTGTGGAATTGTGGGTGCCAAAAAAAGGTCCATCAAAGAATGTTCTAGAGAGCTTTTATTGGCATGCGAGCCAAAGCCCAGCAAGGGGAAGAAAAAAAAGGTTGGGGAAGGGAAAAGGTAGAAAAGATTTTTGAGGATTAGACAGGTAAACAGCTGGAACCAATTTAAGACAAGGTGGTAAAGGAAAACTCAGAAAGAGACTGGTGAAGAATGGAGACTGTAAGCCTACAGGTAGGGCTGTGTGGAATAGTGGTGAGACAAAACAGACCTTGAGGTCAGGTACTCTAAAGAAGGTTCTAAAGCAGCGGTGCTCATCCTTTTGAAGAGTTAGGTCCACTTAAGCAAGTTGGTAACCAGTCAAGGGCCACAATGAGAGGAGCGGGTGGATGACAGTTCTTGACTACTCTATGGGCCCTCTGATCCATCCAGATGAAAGGGGACGAATTCCCTTCTGTTTTTCGGATTGGAGGTACGCGGGCGTAAACAGACATCTGTCGCTCTAGAGAGGTGAATTTAGGGTCCCATTTGGTCGGGCTGATCGTGTGAAAAAATGCTTTCACACTAATGTGCTACAGGTGCAGCAGCGTAGTGCACCTGTGTCTATCCTGCGGGTTAGCTAAACTTTGCCATAGACTCCACCTGTAGCAAAAGTCGGCGCTGTAGAGGAAGCATCGGCTTATGGGGCTCTGCTCCGCAGCCGCTTTCTTCCTCTACCACCAGCTTCATTCACAACACTGATGCTGTGGTATGGTGGGTCGGAATCCTGCGATCTGGGCTTGCCAACCCAACATTCCAGAGTAGGAGGTCGCAGGCCACATCAGAGGGCTCCACGGGCCACTGGTTGGCCATCCCATTTCAAAGACTTATATCAGCATCTAAGGCAATGACCAGCATGGAACCTAAAGTGTGAAGAAGGGAATGATGGAACTTTGAGGAGTAGGCATGTAAACAACTGGAATCAATTAAAAACCAGGTGGTAAAGGGGGACATAGAAAGAGAGACTAGTGAAGATTGGAGAATGTCAGCCTACAGGTGCATGACAATGGACATAGGGCTGTGTGGAATACTGGATCTCTCAAGAAGTTTCTAGAGGGCTTAAAAAATCACGGGATTCAAAGATCAGCAAAGGGGAAAAAAATAAAGACCTTAAAGAATGGGCAAGTAAGTAGCTGAAACCCATTTAAGACCAGGTGATAAAGGAAGATATGAAAAGGGAGGGTTATGGAGAATGTCTACAGGTGGATGACAATGGACGTAGGGTTGTGTGGTAGTGATGAGACAAAATTGGCCTTAAGGACAGGTTCCCAAAAAGAAGGTTCTAGAGGGCTTATATCAGCATGATAGACAAAGACCAACAAAGGTAAAAACTTTGTGGGGAAGGGTTTGGTAGAAAGATCTTTAAGGAAAAGCAAGTTAACGACTAGAACCAATTTAAGACCAGGTGGTAAAGGGTGACACCAAAATAGAGGCTGATGAAGAATGTTAGCATACAGGTGGATAACAATGGAGATAGGACTGTGTGTAAGAGTGGTGGGATGAAATGGGACTTGGGGCCAGGTGCCCAAAAAAGACCACTAAGAAGGTTTTAGAGGGTTTATATCGGCATGGGAGGCAAAGACCAGCAAAGGGTAAAAAATGTCAGGGACCGTGAGGCTTAGTAAGCCACTAGAACAGATCAAGACAAGAATAATAAGGAAGTTGGCCTACAGGTGGATGACCCTGGTAAATGTCAATAGAGTTGGGGCTGGTAGAAGAAAAGACAGCCAAGAAAATGTATAGGAAAGGGCAGGGGTAGACTGAAGAGGGGGCAATAGCCCGACCCGCCTGCTGAGCAGAGAACCTGGAGTGGAGCTCCAGCCTGGGATGAGGGTCGGGAGGAGGCACAGAAGAGGGGGGGATGGCAAGTTGCTGAATAATGGGCCCCTGGGTCAAAAGTTGCCACTCAGCCCCTGGTCACCATGGAAGAAGAGGAAATTGTAGGGGAGAAAGAACAAGATGGATACGTTTAGAAAGGGAAAGGGCAGTAGACAAAGATGGGGTGGATGATGTGCAATTTAGGAAAGGAGGTAGAAAAAAAAGGCAGAATGGAAGAGCCATAAAAGGAAGTACAAACAGAATATGCATGGGAAGAGGGGGAGTGGGGAAAGAATGTGCAACAAGAACCAGTAGGAAGAAAGAAAAAAAAAGTAGACAAAAAGGAACGATTGGGAAAAGGGCAAATAGAGGGAAGTAGGAGGGGCATGTGCAATGAGGGAGGAGCTGTAGGGGAACGGTCAAGGTAAATATTAAAGGGAAAGGGAAACCTAGGAATCGGTAACTGCCTTTCTAGGAAATCTTCCAGGACGGCAGGCCTACTTAGGTGTGCTGTCCTGAAAGAGGACTAGAAAAAAAAAGAAAGAAGGAAGGAAGAAGCAGCAAGGAGGTGGGAACATTTAGGTGGTGCGGCAGAACAAGGCATGAAACACTGGTAAATGGAGGTTGGAAATGGGAAGAAAATGTTAATAACAAGTTAAAGTTTAACTGAAGTCATACCTTTTCTATCACTTTATAGTCTTTTTTTATGATTTGTGATTGATTTTTCTTTTACACTGCAGTGCTCTGTGCTGGCAGAGCTGAGTAACAGCCACACCCCTTAGAGTCCTCACACAGAACTGTATGAGGGGGTGTGTCTTACTAAATATGTATAAAATTAATGAGAACTCTGGTACCTATTAGACTTCACATTCATATTTTAGACCCTACGCACAACTACTGTAGCAGGAAAATGGGGTAAGTCTATGCAAATGACTGTTAGTACAATGTTAGTTTGACTTCATACCCATTTCAATTACTTCAGTTGGGCTTTAAATAAGAAGATACAGTGAAAAATGAGCACAAAAGATAACAAGCTTTTGGGCTTTTTTTTACTAAGGCAAATAGCAATGTGCAAAGTCCCTGCACTGCTTTACTAAATAGATATGCAAATGAGAGCGAACTCGGACAGAAGAAATTTCACCCCACCCCCACCCACCTAGGCCAGGCATTTAAAAAACTTAACAGTATAGCATGTCTTCCAGTTCTATTGTCAACTCTACAACAATGGTCACAGCAGCCCGCACCCCGCACACATCGAACAGCTTCTTATAGAAGAACTCCGACCTAAGCAATAACTTTTATATGCCATTTAAAGGCATTTTATTCTTCAGATAGTCACCATCACCAAATTAGAATCTGTTACTGAACCTGGAAGGGCCCCCAATATGGAAACAGACCCATTGAGCTACACCAGACAACAACAGTTCTGTGTCTGTGCCATCCCCCTTTAAGACCATTGGAAGTTATTGGTGTATTTGTGCCCAACCCCCACTACTGTTATGACCAGGAGAAGGCGTGGTTACACATCGCAAACTTTATTTATTTATTTTGTTTATAAATGGCAATTTTTCACATACATTTTTTTGGTGAATTGGCTGTATTTCAGTTTGGACGTAGGCATTGCTTAGTGGAGTTCTCCTTTTTAAGGTTCAGTTTTCTACAAGCTTGTCACAATATAATAAAGGGTCAGTCCCCCTCAAAACTGATATTTCAGTTCTAGGTGATCTCTGATGGGTTGAGTCTTCTGCTGGTCTCGGGGACTCTGCTAATGCCTCAAGCATTTAAAAAGCCATCATGAGCAATTGCCGTAATTTGTGTTTTTTACTTCCTGTGATCACCAGCTCCATCTAGTGGCCATGATGCAGTATTTTCCTGAAATACCCTAATCGGGAAGATAACACAATATGACCACTATTGATCATAGGCAGCAAATTCATTACACAAATTACAGTGATTTATTCATGACATTTGTGCCAAAGCTTGAGACATTTGCAGATAATGTTTTATGAATAGACCCTTTATGGGTATTCTGTAGCAAAAAAAAAAAAACTTGCAGTAGTCTGGGAAATTTCAGAACAAGAGCAGATAAAATTGTGATTTGAGCTGGTAGCAGGAGTTGCATTCTTGGCAATCGTAATGGCAAATCTTTGCATTAACAAAACTAGAAATGACCATCCTGTCCAAGGCCCTTTAGTCTCACACTACAAATCGATAAAAAGGGGCCAAATTCATTAAAGGTGTTGCGTGAAAAATCCTTTAAAAATATCCAGTAGTTCATCTTACATTGAAAGTCCAGTAAAGTGTATCTGTCTCCCACAGTGATTTGAGCCCCGTTCTACCAAGAAGTAATTCTGGTTTTCTGCTCTGCCTACTAAGAAGTAATTTCAGTTTCGGCTCTGCCCTGTCAATAAGTAATTTCAGTTTCTGTTCTGCCTCACCAAGAAGTAATTCAGATTTTGACTCTGCCCTACCAAGTACTTCTGGTTTTGGCTCGGTCAAAATCGGAAGTACTTCTTGGTAGGACAGAGTCAAAACTTGGAAGTACTTCTTGGTAGGACAGCGTCAAAACCGGAAGTACTTCTTGGTAGGACAGTGTCAAAACAAGAAGTACTTCTTGGTAGGACAGTGTCAAAACAAGAAGTACTTCTTGGTAGGACAGTGTCAAAACAAGAAGTACTTCTTGGTAGGACAGTGTCAAAACAAGAAGTACTTCTTGGTAGGACAGTGTCAAAACAAGAAGTACTTCTTCTTGGGACAGAGTCAAAATCGGAAGTACTTTTTCTTAGGACAGAGTCAAAATCGGAAGTACTTTTTCTTAGGACAGAGTCAAAATCGGAAGTACTTTTTCTTAGGACAGAGTCAAAATCGGAAGTACTTTTTCTTAGGACAGAGTCAAAATCGGAAGTACTTTTTCTTAGGACAGAGTCAAAATCGGAAGTACTTTTTCTTAGGACAGAGTCAAAATCGGAAGTACTTTTTCTTAGGACAGAGTCAAAATCGGAAGTACTTTTTCTTAGGACAGAGTCAAAATCGGAAGTACTTTTTCTTAGGACAGAGTCAAAATCGGAAGTACTTTTTCTTAGGACAGAGTCAAAATCGGAAGTACTTTTTCTTAGGACAGAGTCAAAATCGGAAGTACTTTTTCTTAGGACAGAGTCAAAATCGGAAGTACTTTTTCTTAGGACAGAGTCAAAATCGGAAGTACTTTTTCTTAGGACAGAGTCAAAATCGGAAGTACTTCTTCTTAGGAAAGAGTCAAAATCAGAAGTACTTCTTCTTAGGAAAGAGGAAAGAGTCAAAATCAGAAGTACTTCTTCTTAGGAAAGAGTCAAAATCAGAAGTACTTCTGGTTTTGACTCTGTCCTAACAAGAAGTACTTCTGGTTTTGACTCTGTCCTAACAAGAAGTACTTCTGGTTTTGGCTAACAATAAGTCTGCTTTGGTTGTGGGTACATAGTCCAGTAAAGTGTACCTGTCTTTCACAGCCATTTGAGCCCCGTCATACCAATAAGTAAATTTGGTTTTGGTTTTGCCCTACCAAGTACTTCTGGTTTCGGCTCTGTCCTACCAAGAAGTACTTCTGGTTTTGACTCTGCCCTACCAAGAAGTACTTCTGGTTTTGACTCTGCCCTACCAAGAAGTACTTCTGGTTTTGACTCTGCCCTACCAAGAAGTACTTCTGGTTTTGACTCTGCCCTACCAAGAAGTACTTCTGGTTTTGACTCTGCCCTACCAAGAAGTACTTCTGGTTTTGGCTAACAAAATGTCTGCATTGGTTGTGGGTATAAAACAGGTAGTCCAAACTAAAAACACAAAGCTTTAAACAATTAAAAACTTTGAAACCAGTCACCTCCCTCATGGCTATAAAGCCAAAGGATCTAAGACCTCTTGTAAAAAATGGCCTTTTTCGCAAATTGTGTTTGTGAATTTTACCGCAAACACGTCAGCTTTTAAGACCTGGTTTGTTTTTTGTAGTAAAAAATGTCACTTCTGTAAATTTTGGCCCCAGCAAAGTTTATATATTTTATATATAGTTTATATTTTCTCAAAATCAAGGATTTAGCAGAAGGTGTTACGTTTAACAGAATGGTTAGAAGAGGGTGGCTGATCTTGGGGAATACAGCCAAGCTTACGTCAAGCAGGGAAGGAAGGAGGAAAGGGATGATAGGTTTCAGCTGCTGTGCCACATCCCCAAGGGAGCCCCTTCCTGTAGAAATGCTCTTCTGAATCCAGGTCACTACAATTTCTTTTTCATCTGTGGTTGTAGTAAGATGTGTAGAACCACATTCCAGGAGCAGTTAAAATATACACTACGTCTCGCCTTGAAATGCTGCCAACCCAACATGGGGGTCTGGACGACCTCCAATACCAAAGAGGTGTCAGTTGCACTAATCTATAATTCAGCCATTTACATTGCTACTTAAAGCACACGTCCAACTTTCTAGCAACTGTGTCTTTGTGAGGCAGGACATTGAACTCATCAACTTTTTGGAGACCTATTTCGTCATTCTTGGATTAGCCAATTTAATTTCTGCTAACCAGAAAGAAAAGGTTTACATTTTACTTGAAGGCCTAAATTTGGCTTTGATAGATCATTTCATATGTTATCGGTTCGTTCTTGACAATAATGAAAGCAATGGGCCCAAACGGGTAAAGGGAAATTTGATTAAGTGCTTTAAATGTATAATTTGAAAGAGTGTTGGAGATTGAGGACACTTGCTATTCTTGAAGTGTTGGAGAACAATGCCCATCAAGACCTGCATGACGGGGTTCCTAATTCACCAAAAGTTTTTGAAAGCTGTCCATCTAAAGCAGGGGTCTCCAAACTTTCTAAGCAAAGGGTTTCCTGTCCTTTAAACTTTAGAGGGCCAGTTAGAGTAGAAAATGCACCGGCATCAATTCCCCATCATTAGTTTTAACGGTAGGAATAGTGCCCCATTACTGATATCAATGGAAAGAATAGTGCCCAATTGATGGTGTCAATAGGGGGAATGGTGCCCCAACCATTGATGGCATAGTGCCAGATAAAGGCAAGCAATGGGTCGCATTCTGCCACTGGGCCACAGTTTGGAGTCTACTGATCTAAAGCATAATGTGGGGCTATCCCATTCTAGCTTTGCATTGTCTACCTCATCCTCAACCGGGCACCTCTATAAAAACATTTTCAAGTAAGTTATTTTAGTAGGTCTTCTCTTTCAACCGAAGAAGCTCACGTGAGATGAGACACCAGGTGTCCTTTTTCTTCAGTTGGCCATACACCAGTAGAATTTTGAACTTTTGTTTGAAATTCCGAAAAAAGAAATTAAGAGAACTTACTCTTGCACTTGAGTCAACTAATTTAAAAAGCCCTTAAAATTTCATCCAAACCTGCTACTTGAATGGAATCCCAGATGTATAAAAAGTTTCTTGTGTGCCTAGCACATGCACATGACAATAAGTATGTAACGGAAAGTCAAATTCACAGTTAGAATTTTGCTTTGTTCCAATAAAAAACCGGAACATTTTCCAACCTTCGCCTTTGAATTGTCTTGTTACAATGGTCGAAAACAATTGACCCCACCATTGGAACCACTGACCACACAATTAGAAACCTGAGCGAGTTTCAAAAATGGGAATTTTCCAGTTAAATTGCTATATGGCCAGTTAGCCTCAAAGGGGTAAAGTAACTAAAAATTGGTGCATTCAAAATCTGGTGAAGCTGTGCATGGTGGCCAATTAGCTTCTATTTTCAGCTTGTTCAATTAAGCTTTGGCAATAAAACCTGGAAGCTGATTGGTTTCTATGCAGAGTTGCACTTTCCAGTTACATTTTAGTAAATAACCCCCAAACTGTGTTTCCCATGGTACAGAAACCCCCCAAATAAAGGATTTCCAATACATCCTTTGTTGGGTTGGGGTCCATGACTGGACGCCAACCCATACGGTACAACTCTAGTTTAGACTATGGCTAATCTCAACAGGACTGGACCCCAACCCATAGGTACAACTCATGTTTACACTACCGCTAATACCAACAGGACTGGACCCCAACCCATAGGTACAACTGTAGTTTAGACTACCACTAATCCCACAGGTGACCCAAAAGAGCTGGGATCACAGTTGTCACTACATCATAGGGAGTTCACAGTACAATCCAACATTTCCCGGACTCTAAATTTGAAGTGCTGCTCATCTTTTTAAAACACCTCTTATCTAGAGAATTGGCCCTTCTGTCATTTCAACAGAACCATGACATCAAGGCATCTTCTAAAAAAAAATATTATATATATATATATATATATATATATATATATATATATATATATATATATATATATATATCCTTTACATATGTAAACATGTCGACCTTTTAGTCCAACCATAACTTGTATATTATCCAGCTCTTTCTATAGATTCTATATCTTAAAGCATTTTCTGTAAGTACAGGTTTTATACTTGCATTATCTCATCACCTTTTTTGATGTTTTACCAAAATTACCCCAAAATTTATGGGTTTGGTCAATTAATGGGTATGGGATTAATACTTCCAAATTAGTTTTCCTAATCTTCCAATTTGTGGCAGCTTATTACAAATAAGAGCTTACATTTCTCTATGAAAAAAGAGAGAGAAGAAGATTGAAGAGTTCACCAGGATTCTGCTGATATTTTTGAAAGCCTTCTAGTGCCGTGGTTGGTCGTATTGGAGTGGCTCGTGGGATGAGGGTTTTAAGAGAGTTGTTTGGTTAAAATAATAACCCCTGATGTAGAACGAGCAGGTACTGGTAAACGTGGTGCTTTCAAAATAATTGTGGGTAAAACACACTTTTTTTTTAATGCCCGAGGTTACAGTGTCCCTTGTGGTCTTGTTGCAGATAACGGAGTTCAAGGAACAGCGATGGGGGTCAGAGTAGTGTGGCTTGTTCGTAACATTCTTCAAAGTCTTTACTCTTTCTGTTCAGTTTTTGCGCCGCTCGTCTGCGTCTCTGGTACTCCAAAAACTCCTCCTTCAGTGCTGCGCAGCGCTCTTCCGGGCTGGACAAAGCCTGCGGGAAACGGTTATCCAGGTCGTCCAGTGATCCCGAGCCAGCCGGGCATGGATCTGCCTCCAAAGGAAGCTTTAAACCTTAAAAGGGGAAAGCAGAAAAATGTAAGTCAGCCTGCAAAACTTTGCTTGATGCCATGTAGGCTTAAACTTGGCTTTCATAGATAATTTTATGTGTTACCATTTTGTCCTTTTGGCAATAATGAAAATGAGAACTTTTTGTTGTAAGCGATGGGCCCATACAGGTAAAGGGAAATCAGCTAAATGCCTTACAATATACAATTTGAGTTGGAGGCCACTTGCCATTCTCAAATGTTGGAGAACAAAGCCCATCAAGACCCGCACAATGGGACTCATTCACCAACAGATTCTAAAAGCAGTGGTCTTCAAACTATGGCCCTTGGCTAGCCTTTATCTGGCCCTTGGGGGACTATTCCTCCCACTGATTTGAGTCACTGTTCCTAACACGAACACCAGGGCATAATGCCCCCAATTGACACAAATGATGGGGCACTATTCCTCCCACCAATATCAATAATGCAGTGCTATTTCATCCACTGACGTCAATGATGGGGTACCACTCCTCCCACTGGCACCAATGACGGGGCATTATTCCCCCCACTGTCAGCAAGTGGGGCATAGTTCCTGCCACTTACACCAACTATGGAACACCATTTCTCCCACCGATGCCAACAGTGGGGGCATTATTCCCCCAACTGACAGCAAAGGTGGGGGAACAAACCCCCCCCAACTGACAGCAACGGTTTGGGCACCATTCCCCCAACTGACGGCAACGGTGGGGGGGCAACATTCCCCCAACTGACGGCAACGGTGGGGGGGCAACATTCCCCCAACTGACGGCAACAGTGGGGGGGCAACATTCCCCCAACTGACGGCAACAGTGGGGGGCACCATTCCCCCAACTGACGGCAACAGTGGGGGGCACCATTCCCCCAACTGACGGCAACAGTGGGGGGGCACCATTCCCCCAACTGACGGCAATGGTGGGGGGGGCACCATTCCCCCAACTGACGGCAACGGTGGGGGGAACCATTCCCCCAACTGACGGCAACGGTGGGGGGAACCATTCCCCCAACTGACGGCAACGGTGGGGGGAACCATTCCCCCAACTGACAGCAACGATGATTGAGTTCGTGGGACTCGTGGTGACACTCATGGAGTTTGCGGCGGGTGCATGCTGAGCAGAAACCCCCTTATATCAGTGTTCTTTACACCACAATCCACAGCGTTCCGCCTTAAAATAAATTGGCGTGCAGCACTAAAGTGTTTGGGTTTGGCTTGAAGAAAAGGTGGCAACCCTACTTGTACGTAAGGAACAGGTCTTCAAGTTTGCGTGCTTAGACAGTAAGTATACTCATTGACCGTTAATTATTTTCGGTTGCGTCCAATAAGATTTGAAAATGCCACTCACAAGACTAAATTTAGAAAGCCCTTATTCTGGTGTCGAAGCTTTGTGAGTTGAGCCTTCGAGAAGCTAGACTATTTGTTTTTCAAACTTGATCAACATCGAGACGTTTTCCAAAAAGCCGTCGTAGCAAAGCCTTGGCACGCAGAACTGTTTTTCACTGATCGTAGGAGATAAATACAAATGGATTAAATAGAGCGTGATGCTTGTCACCACCCCGAATCTCTGGATCTAGGAGGCGATGGAAAGTTTCTTGGGCCTTCTGTGGAGGTGGAGGGAGGGAGGGAGGAGGTCCCGGGGGCCGATTTAATGTAATTACAGTCATCACAACAGAGCCATGTTTTTCTTTGGACTCCTTTGAGATTACTGTCTCTCTTTTTATTGTGCTCAGATTGGGGTGAGCCTGAGAGAATTCAGCTGTACTTTTCTTTTCAGGCAGCAAGGGAGACCATGGTGTCATTTTTCCACCAAGACCTAAGAGTTTGCATGGAGCTGGTTTTAAAGAGGACCTGTCACATCTGGGCTTATGCAAGAATTTAAATGTTGGTCCTAAATCATGCATAATAACTACTAAAATAATGGCAGAGGTCTTACGGTTGGCCGCCCCATCTACCGGCCGTGGTCTTACGGTTGGCCGCCCCATCTACCGGCCGAGGTCTTACGGTTGGCCGCCCCATCTACCGGTCGAGGTCTTACGGTTGGCCGCCCCATCTACCGGCCGAGGTCTTACGGTTGGCCGCCCCATCTACCGGCCGAGGTCTTACGGTTGGCCGCCCCATCTACCGGCCGAGGTCTTACGGTTGGCCGCCCCATCTACCGGCCGAGGTCTTACGGTTGGCCGCCCCATCTACCGGCCGAGGTCTTGCGCTTGGCCCGCCGCATTTACCGGCTGTGATTTTACCGTTGGCCTTCCCATCAACTGGCCGAGGTCTTACGGTTGGCCGCCCCATCTACCGGCCGAGGTCTTACGGTTGGCCGCCCCATCTACCGGCTGAGGTCTTACGGTTGGCCCGCCGCATTTACCGGCTGAGATTTTACGATTGGCCTCCCCATCAACTGGCTGAGGTCTTACGGTTGGCCGCCCCATCTACCGGCTGAGGTCTTGCACTTGGCCCACCGCATTTACCGGCTGAGATTTTACGGTTGGCCTCCCCATCAACTGGCTGAGGTCTTATGGTGGCCGCACCATCTACTGGATGAGGTAATATGGTTGGCTGCCACATCTACTGGATGAGGTCTTACGGTTGGCTGCCCCATCCACTGGCTGAGGGCTTACGGTTGGCGGCACCATCTACTGGCTGAGGTGCCTCCTACCTCCTATTAACAGCTTGCAACGATGAGGCATGCAAGTAGCTATGGATTTGTTGTATTGAATTGCGCTAGGCTATCAATTTTCTGTTGGTTGTTGACATCTAGTGGCCGTTTTGGGACACATCTTGTTTACTAATGTGATTTTGTTTTTTCCCTATGTCCATCCCTCCTGTTTAGTGCTAGTTAGTTTAGCCCTGGCTAGACCCTCCCCGGTTCCCTCAATCAGTGTTTAGTTCTTCATAGAGACAGGGCTTAGAAAGTTATTGTTTTCTTACACTTCAAAATACTGAGAAAAAAAAAACATCCTCTGCACTGCAAATGTATGAAGTAAAATTGCGTTGGATTCAATTTCCCGCCGTGTGACTTGCTACAAAATTACAACATACAGGCTGAGCGTTCTCCCCCCTTTTATGTATTTTTTGTGTTTTGCATTTAGCCGCATAAGGTTATCATTTTTCTGTAATATGCTGCCATCTAGTGGTGGTTTTAGGCCATTGCACTTTTTAAAATATTGTAATTTTGGGTTCTTCGTTTTGTCCTCCCCTCCTGTTTAGTGCTAGTTGGTTTAGTCCTAGATAGTCAGTTTTAGTTATTCACAGACTGGGCTCAGGAAAGTTATTGTCTTCTTACACTTTTTTTTTTTTTGTCTTCTTATACTGTAAACGACTGGAAAAACATTGTCGTCCTTTCCTTAATGTATTTTTTATGTCTTGTATTTAACTGCATGAGGTGATCATTTTTCTTTAGTATACTGCCATCTAGCGGTGGTTTTAGGCCATTGCACTTTTCTTTTTAATAAAGTCATTTTGGTATCTTCCTTTGTCCTCCCCTCCTGTTTAGTGCTAGTTGGTCAGTGTTAGTTATTCACAGACTGGGCTCAGGAAAGTTATTGTCTTCTTACACTTTTTATTTGTATTTATTTATTTTTTGTCTTCTTATACTTTAACCACTTGTCCACTGGGCCTATTTTGGCACTTCTTTCCTTCATGTAAAAATCAAAATGTTTTTGCTAGAAAATTAATCAGAACCCCCAAACATTATATATTTTTTTTAGCAGACACCCTAAGGCCTCGTACACACGATCGGACATATCTGATGAAAACGGTCCGCGGACCATTTTCATCGGATATGTCCGATCGGGAGTTTGATCCGATGGCGTGTACACACCATCGGATCAAATTCCCCGCCGCCGGACGGCGCGGTGACGCGGCGGTGACGTTGACGCCGCTACGTCACCGCCACGTCACCGCACCAGGAAGTTAAACACTTCCGCGCATGCGCCGAATCCATTCGGCGGCGGCGCGGCGGCGGTGGGGGACGACATGTCTGCTGGTAAGTGTACTAACCAGCAGACATGTCGGGCGGACAGATTCCACCGGATGGATTTCAAAGCATGCTTTGAAATCTGTCGGGTGGAGAAATCTGTCCGCTAGCCCATACACACGAGCGGAGATGTCTGCTGAAACGGTCCATCGGACCGTTTTCAGCGGACATATCCCCTCGTGTGTACGCGGCCTAAGGAATAAAATGGTGGTCATTGCAACTTTTTTTCCCTCGCACGGTATTTGCGCAATAATTTTTTAAACGCCTTTTTTTGGGAAAAAAAACGGTTTCATAAATTAAAAAATAACAAAACAGTAAAGTTAGCCCAATTTTTTTGTATAATGTGAAAGATGATGTTACGCCGAGCAAATAGATACCTAACATGTCACGCTTTAAAATTGCGCACAGTCGTGGAATGGCGCCAAACTTTCGTACTTAAAAATCTCCATAGGCGACGCTTTAACATTTTTTACAGGTTACTATTTTCAAGTTACAGAGGAGGTCTAGTGCTAGAGTTGTTGCACACGCTCTAACGCACGCGATGATACCTCACATGTGGGGTTTGAACGGTGTTTAAATATGTGGGCGGGACTTGTATGCGTGTTCGATTCTGCGCGCGAGATAACAGGGACAGGGGCTTTTGGAGAAAAAAAAAAGGGATTTTTAAATACAGCTTACCTGTAAAATCCTTTTCTTGGAGTACATCACGGGACACAGAGCGGCATATTCATTACTATATGGGTTATATGGAGTACCTTCAGGTGTGGACACTGGCAATCTCAAACAGGAAGTCCCCTCCCTATATAACCCCCTCCCCTAGAGGGAGTCCCTCAGTTTTGTAGCAAGCAGTATGCCTCCCAAAATGGTCACCCAAAAGAGGGGTGGGAGCTCTGTGTCCCGTGATGTACTCCAAGAAAAGGATTTTACAGGTAAGCTGTATTTAAAAATCCCTTTTTCTTTCTCGTACATCACGGGACACAGAGCGGCATATTCATTACTATGTGGGATGTCCGAAAGCAATGCTTTAATGAGGGGAGGGAGACATCTTCCAAAGAAGGATTCAATTTAGAGATAAACTCAAATCATAATAATAATTCCAACTTAGTCAAGAAAAAAACTCTTTCTCTCTTTTTTTTTTTTTTTTAACCAAGGGTGTTTCTGATCCCGAGGATTTCAAACTGCAGCCTGTAGTACTGCCTGACCAAAGGCAGCATCCGCATTTCTTCTCACGTCTAGTTGATAAAACCTTGTAAACGTGTGGACTGATGACCACGTTGCCGCCTTGCATATCTGAGCCATAGAGATCTGATGGTGTGCTGCCCAAGAGGCGCCCATGGCCCTGGTAGAATGGGCCTTTACCGACAACGGAGGAGGCAACCTCTTCAACCCGTAGGCTTGAATGATTAATTGTCTAATCCATCTCGAGATGGTGGATTTTGCAGCTGCCTGCCCCTTCTTGGGGCCATCTGGTAGAACGAATAACACATCTGTTTTCCGGATCTTTTCTGTAGCTTTAAGATAGGCCTTCATGGCCCGGACAATATCCAAGGTATGCAGCAACCCCTCCTTTCTAGATGTAGGTTTTGGAAAGAAGGATGGAAGTACCAAATCCTGGTTTAAGTGAAATTTGGATATAACCTTTGGTAGAAAGGAAGGATGGGGCCGGAGAACTGCCCTGTCCTTATGCAGAACGAGATATGGTTCCTTACACGATAAGGCTGCTAATTCTGACACTCTCCTGGCCGAAACTATGGCGACCAAGAAAACCAATTTTCTTGTCAGTAAGACTAAAGGAATCTCAGCCAACGGCTCAAAAGGCTGTTTCTGTAGAGTGGACAGGACAAGATTTAAGTCCCATGGACAAATTGGTGACTTGACAGGAGGATTAATACGCAAGACCCCCTGTATGAAGGTCTTTACCAGCGAGTGGGTGGCCAGCGGCCTCTGAAACCACACTGACAGAGCTGAGATCTGTCCCTTGATTGTGCTTAGTGCCAGGCCTTTATCCACTCCTAGCTGGAGAAAACTTAACACCCTATCAATAGTATATTTGCGGGAATTCCATCTTTTGGATTCACACCAGCCTACGTAGTTCCTCCACACCCTGTAATAAATCACCCTGGAGACCGGCTTTCTAGCCCTAATCAGGGTAGGAATTACCTGCCTAGACAGGCCTCTACCCCTGAGAATCAGGGATTCAGCCTCCAGGCCGTCAAATTTAGACGCTGTAATGTAGGGTGGAGGATCGGGCCTTGTGAGAGTAGGTCTGGTTGTAGAGGAAGAGTCCAAGGGTCTCCCACTGCCATCTTCAGGACTAGTGAGTACCAAGTCCTCCGGGGCCAAGCCGGAGCTACTAGAATGACTGGCTTGTTCTCCACTCTGATCTTGCGCAACAGGCGCGGGAGTAACTGTAGTGGAGGGAATGCATATAGAAGTTTGAATTGATGCCAAGGGCAAACCAACGCATCGGTTCCGCAGGCCATAGGATCCCTCGCTCGCGACACGAACCTGTCTAGTTTCTTGTTGAACCTGGATGCCATTATATCTACGTCCGGCATTCCCCACCTCTGGCAGATTGTCTGAAAGACCTGGGGATGCAGAGACCACTCCCCTGGCAACAGACTCTGGCGACTTAAGAAGTCTGCCTGCAGGTTGTCCACTCCGGGAATGAATATCGCTGAAATGCAGGGTACATGAACCTCTGCCCATTGAAAAATCAAGTTCACCTCCCTCTGAGCGGCCTGGCTCCTGGTTCCCCCTTGGTGGTTTATGTATGCCACCGCCGTGGCATTGTCTGACTGGATTCTCACCGGGAACCCCTTTAATCTGGAGGTCCAAGCCAGAAGGGCTAGGCGAGCAGCTCTGATTTCCAAGATATTGATGGGGAGCTGCCTCTCTGCTTTCCCCCAAGTTCCCTGGCGGGAGAACCCCTCGAAGACCGCCCCCCAGCCTGCCAGGCTGGCGTCTGTGGTAACTACCTTCCAGACAACAGGGCTGAAGGATTTTCCCTTTAGAAGATTCTGAGGGTTCAACCACCAGGCCAGGCTTTGTCGGACCCTTGATGATAGCGTCAAAGGGGACTCTAAGGCATGTGCCCTCTTGCCCCAGGCTGCTAGAATGGCTGCCTGTAGGACGCGAGTGTGGATCTGAGCGTATGGTACTGCCTCGAATGTGGCCACTAGCTTGCCTAGTAATCGCATACACAGGCGAATAGTTGGTTTTTTCTTGTTTAGAACCAACTGAACCAACCCCTTGATAGCTTCGATCTTTACAAGGGGCAGGAACACCTTTTGATGTTCTGTGTCTAACCTCATGCCGAGGTATTCCAACTGCTTTGTAGGCTGGAACGCTGACTTTCCCCGGTTCAGGACCCAGCCGAATTCTTCGAGGTACCGAACCGTGAGGTTTACTGCCTTTTGCAGACCCGGCCGTGAGTGATCTATGATTAAAAGGTCGTCCAAGTATGCTAGGACTGTGACCCCTTGGATCCTTAAATTGGCCAGAACTGGGGCTAGGATCTTCGTGAATACCCGGGGGGCCGTGGCCAGCCCGAAGGGGAGCGCCCTGAATTGGAAGTGTCGCTGCCCCACCGCGAAGCGTAAAAACCTTTGATGCGACTGAAAGATTGGTACATGAAGGTAAGCATCCTTTATGTCTATGGAGGCCAGAAAAACGTCCTTCTAAAGCGCGGCGGCTGCTGACCGGATGGATTCCATCCGGAAGGAACGAACCCTTAGGTAACCGTTTAACCTCTTTAGGTCCAAGATTGGCCTGACATCGCCGTTGGGCTTTGGTATGACAAAGAGATTGGAATAGAAACCTAGGCCTTGCTCTTGGGCTGGCACTTCTATAATTACGTCCTGGCCAAGCAGGTGATCCAAAGCTGCCAGCATTGAGGCCTTCCTTGCTGGATCCCTTGGTAGCCTTGATTCTTGAAAATGAGGCGGAGGATACCTTAGAAACTCCAGTCTGTACCTGTGGTTACAGATGCCCGGACCCATTTGTCGGGGATCTTGGCTTCCCAAACTTCTGAGAAGAAACGAAGCCTTCCCCCCACCCGCAAGAGTGGGGGCGCCCCTTCATAAGGCAGACTTAGGGGCTGTCTTTGACGGCTTGCGATACCACGGCCTCTTACCCCCAGGGGTCTGTCCCTGCGATCTACTGTTAACGTTGGATCGTGCAGGCGGCCGTCGATACTGCCTGGAATTAGAGGGCCCCGAGACAGGAAAGAGCTGCCTTTTAAATGTAGGACCCCGGAATGTCTTTTTGACCGGTAAAAGGGTACTCTTGCCATTTGAAATAGTCTGAATATATTTATCCAGATCCTCTCCGAAGAGTCGTCCTCCATGGAAGGGAAACCCTGCCAGAAGCTTTTTGCATGGGGGCTCCGCCGCCCAGTTCTTCAACCATAAGAGCCTTCTCATGTGCACCAAAAATAGTGATAAACGAGAGGCCTGCTGGATGGAGTCTTTTATAGCATCTACAGCAAAACACAGAGCTCTGGGAATATCAGAAAACTCTTCTGCTTGTTGGGTAGGCATGTCCCTTAACATTTCCTTTGTCTGGTCTTTTAATGCCCGACAAACTCCAATTGCAGCCACCGCTGGCTGTACCACTGCTCCTGCCGTAGCAAAGGATGCTTTTAAAAGTGTCTCTAATCTTTTATCAACCGGATCTTTAAACATATGTATGTTTTCCACCGGGCAAGTTAGTGATTTATTCACACATGAGATGGCTGCATCCACTACTGGGAGCCTCCACCTCTTGGAGAATTTTTCCTCCATGGGGTAAATGACCGCAAATCTTTTCGGTGGCAGAAAAATCCTGTCCGGCCGTACCCAATCCCGAAAGATCAATTCCTCCAAGAGAGGATGGACCGGAAACACTGCGTTGCTTAACGGAGCTTTCAAAGAGCCCAGAGAGGATACCGGAGGAACCTGAGGCTCTGGCAATGGTAAACTAAATGCCGAGCGGACCATGTCCGTCAAAGACTGTACCCACAGTCTTTCTGTCTGGGAGTCTGAAAATGGTTCCTCAGAGGCAGATCCCTCAATCCCTGAACCCTCTTGGTTCAGGTCTAGTTGATCCTCCTGTGATTCCAATTCCTCTGGAGAGAATCTCAGCATCTGAGGATACACTTCTTGGTGATGGGGATCTAACCCGTTTCTTACCAGGAATAGCTCTAGCGATCAATGCTGCTATTCTCTCTTCTAGCCCCCCTAGGGATACGGCTAGCATCTCCTCTGTGATAAACACAGGGCTGGGCTGATCTGGGCCAGCCTCCGCACCAGATCCCCCTAATGGCTCATCCAAGGCGCTTCTTATGTTAATAAGTTGCGGGGAAAGTATCGGCATATCAGAATCAGAAAGGGAACCCTTTTGTACCCTTTGACCCCGAACCCTTGGAAGCCATAATACAAAATCGAGGGACTCCGCCCACACAACAGACTGTAGTGGCCAGGAGTACAAAAATCAGAGTTTAGGGGACAATAGATCACTAATGCCCAAAAACTGATGGGATCCCGTATGTTCTTTTTTTTTTTTTTTTTTTTTTTTTTAAATATATTATATATTTTCTTTTGACAACATACCGTGACCCCAAACTAAGTTTGCCAGCCTCCAAACCTGCTGCAAAAAAGGGGGATTTCTTGGCTTAACAAAAAGGTATTGGAACAAAGTCCACATGTACTACCCCTCTTCCGCCACCGGGAGTCACTGTTCTGCCGCTCTGCGTCCTCTCCTCTGAAAATCAGCCTCAGACTGAGCACTGACAATGCCTGCTGTCTATAACAGCACAAAGGCGCGCCCCTGTATGACGCCGCAGGCCCGCCCCCCCCCCCCCGCCCTCCTGTCTGAACGGCGCGAAAAACGTCGTTAAGACGTGCGCGCGCACATGCCGGAAACAGGAGGAACATGGAGGAGCCGCGCTGCTGGAGATCCAGGAACGCAGAAACAGGCGGCAGATTCAAACCCCCGGCCAGGTAGGACTCTCCAAAGGCCCCTAGGGATCCTTACTAGTCCTAGGAAGAAACAGCAGGTTTAGCTAGCAACACATATTTAGACAGGGGGACCTAGTGATGGGGGAGAAAAGGTGTCATCCTGTCTCTCTTTAGACATAGTGAACAAGGTTGCCCATGCAGAGCATACTTAGGCTGTCCCCCTTTTTAGGTTACCCCGGAGAGCCTGCTGTCGAACCAAGTCCCGCAGGCTCCCCCTTACCTGCTCCATGCTGCAGGATGTTTGTCCAGCAAACTGATCCAATCTTCTCCCATCTCCGTGGGTAGCGTAGTAGACCTTCAGGCCCTGGGGTCCTATGAAGGTACCCACTGTCCTGGACCTATATAGCACCCTGGCAAACAGGAACTTATGGTTTTTACAAACTCCAAGTCCTGGGCCCAGGGTCCAGCCCTCCAAAGAGGAGCATTATAGGCAAAACCCCACGGCTTGGGGCCCGGGTACTGTCCACTTTGGCACTGAGGCTCCTTGGACAGATCCGGTTAGCCCGCCCTTAATCCCAAGGATGTGGAGCAAAGCTATTCCGTGACCAACACCTAAGACACTGGCGAAAAAACTGAGGGACTCCCTCTAGGGGAGGGGGTTATATAGGGAGGGGACTTCCTGTTTGAGATTGCCAGTGTCCACACCTGAAGGTACTCCATATAACCCACATAGTAATGAATATGCCGCTCTGTGTCCCGTGATGTACGAGAAAGAAATGTACTTAATATTTTTTATGTTTACACTTTTTTTTAAATTTTTTTTTTTTGAATCACTTTTATTCCCATTACAAGGAATGTAAACATCCCTTGTAATAGGAATGGTGTGCGACAGGTCCTCTTGATGGAGAGAGGGGGGGTCAATAAGACCCCATATCTCTCCTCCAGGCTTACAAGCATGAAATCGGTGAAAAAAAAATCACCGATCACATGCCGACAGCCTCGGTTGCGGCTTTGTTTACTTTCGGGTACCGGGCGTGATGTCATAACGTCACGCCCGGTCCTCCGACGGTCATAGAGATGTCTGGTCACCAGTCATCTCTATGGATCTGCAGCGAGCGCCGGCCGATTCGCTCTCCGGGCCCCCGATGGCACGGGAGAGGCCGGTGAAGCACCGCATGGCGGCGAAGGGGGGCGACAGAATCGCCGGCTGAAGACGGCAATATCTGAATGATGCCTGTGGCTGCACTATCATTCAGATGTCCCCGCACAAAGTGGAGGACGTCATATGACATCCTCGGTAGACAAGTGGTTAAACAACTGTAAAAACATTGTCCTCCTATACTTTCATGTATTTTTGGTGTTTTGCATTCAACTGCATGAGGTTATCCTTTTTCTGTAGTATGCTTCCATCTAGTGGTGGTTTTGGGCCATTGCAACTTTTTTTTTTTTTTTTTTTGTTTAAAAGATTTTATTGGTATTTTAGAATAAATAACATAGTAAACATATAATCAAATGTAGATAAACCAAAGTAACATAGGTAGCAGAATTGTAATATCAAATGAGAGAAAACAAGAATAGCAACAACATCAGTACATATTTTTGTTTAAAATTAAAGTAAATGTTAACTTATACATCAATAGTTTTCGAATTTTGGGGCAACAAAAACAAGAGAATAAAAATTGGAAATCATGGTGGTGGTTTTAGGCCATTGCACTTTAATTTTACATTTTTTTATATATTGTAAATTTTGGGATCTTCAATTTGTCCTCTTCTCTGGTTTAGACACCTTTCACACTTGTACGACTCCAAAGTCGCGCGATTTTACCGCGATTCGCGGCCACGATTTCAATGAATGCCTGTGTAAGTGGCATCAAAATTGGACCAAAGTAGTGTAGGGACTACTTTGAAGTGGGCACTACTTAACCACTTAAGGACCGCCTGCTGCACATTTACGTCAGCAGAATGGCACGGCTGGGCACATCAACGTATATATACTTTGGTTCTAGTACTCAGCCGTGGGTCACGGGCGCGCGCACGCGACGCGATCCCGTGACCCGGTCCGAAGCTCCGGGACCGAGACCACGGGACTCGCGGACCCGATCGCTGGTGCAGTGCGGCGATCCGTCCCCGGAGCTGAAGAACGGGGAAAGCCGCGTGTAAACACGGCTTCCCGTGCTTCACTGTGGCCGCAGCATCGATCACGTCATCCCTGTAATAGGGGGACGTGATCGATGATGTCACACCTACAGCCACACCCCCCTACAGTTGTAAACACACACAGGGAACACTCAAATCCTACAGCGCCCCCTTGTGGTTAACTCCCAAACTGCAACTGTCATTTTCACAGTAAACAATGCAATTTAAATGCATTTTTTGCTGTGAAAATGACAATTGTCCCAAAAATGTGTCAAAATTGTCCGAAGTGTCCGCCATAATGTCGCAGTCACGAAAAAAATCGCTGATTGCCGCTATTAGTAGTAAAAAAAAAAAAATTAATAAAAAGGCAATAAAACTATCCCTTATTTTGTAAACGCTATAAATTTTGCGAAAACTAACCGATAAACGCTTATTGCGATTTTTTTTTACCAAAAACAGGTAGAAGAATACGTATCGGCCTAAACTGAGGGAAAAAAATGTTTTTTTTATATATTTTTGGGGGGATATTTATTATAGCAAAAAGTAAAAAATATTGAATTTTTTTTTTTAATTGTCGCTCTGTTTTTGTTTATAGCGCAAAAAATAAAAACCGCAGAGGTGATCAAATACCACCAAAAGAAAGCTCTATTTGTGGGGAAATAAGGACACCAATTTTGTTTGGGAGCCACGTCACACGACCGCGCAATTGTCAGTTAAAACGACGCAGTGCCGAATCGCAAAAAGGGGCAAGGTCCTTTACCTGCATTTTGGTCCGGGTCTTAAGTGGTTAAAGTCGTGCCAGTATGAATGGTGTTCATTGAAAATAATGGAGAATAATAATAATGGAGAATGACTTGTCATACGATTTTGCAGTCCAAAATC
>CM056059.1:8353941-8436441 GCA_029574335.1 Rana kukunoris | reverse complement strand
TAATGGCGACGATCTGCAATTTTTATCGTGACTGCGACATTATGGTGGACACCTCGGACACTTTTGACACCATTTTGGGACCATTGTCATTTTTACAGCGATCAGTGCTTTAGAAATGCACTGATTACTGTAAAAATGACACTGGCAGTGAAGGGGTTAACCTGTAGGGGGCGTGTGACCTAGGGGCCTATCTCGCCAGATGCTGCCCAGCTAAGTTTGACAAAATTTGGAGCTTATGGGTTAATTCAGATACCACAAACGCAACAAATTAGGCGTTATTCCCATTGGCTGTCTATCTCAACTAGCAGTTTTGTAGGAGTGAGGCCCCTGTTTTGATGTTATCTGACAGTTCTCCTAACTGCACTATCCTCAACCTCAGCAGCTCTTCTTGATGTGGTCGCCTGAAATGCATGACACGCTATCCTCTCTCTATCCTCCTAATCTTGATGACAAGAGTAGTTGAGTTGTAGTAACACTATAGATGTGATAGATGTATAAGATTGTTTTATTGGTTGTTAATTCATTCGGGGTATGCCCAGAGGCTGTATTATGTAACCGTTGTTTTTTGTTTGTGTCTATTTTTTTCCCCATGCAAAAATCAATAAAAAGCAAAAAAAAAAAAAAAAGTGTGACCTAGGGAGTGTTTCTAACTGTTAGGGGGCGTGGCTTGCCGTGACGCGTACCTGTTCCTGATGACAGGGAACAGACGATCAGTGACATGTCACTAGGAAAAATGGGGAGATGTGTTTATACCGACAACCCCCCCCCCGTTCTTCAGCTCCGTGACCCGTTTGAGGCAATTTAACCACTTCACGACCGCCGCATGTGCATATGAGTCGGCAGAATAGCACGTACAGGCAGATGGACTTACCTGTACGTCCCTGCCTAGACGTAGGTCCGATCAGGACCCCCCCCCCCCGGTACTTGCGGCGTTCGGTAATTCCGTGGGAGCGATCCGGGATGAGGGGGCGGCTGTTTTTTTGTCCGCCCCCTCGTGATCGCTCCCAGCCAATCCACTCCCTCGCTGCTCTGCACTTCCTCCGCCTGTAAAATGTAAACACTGGCAGAGGAAGTGATATCACCTCTCCTCTTGGTGGTATTTTCAATCCGGCGAGAGGAGAGAAGACATCACAAGTAAGTCGCAACAACACTACACTGACACCACACACATAGGCACATTAACCCCTTCAGATCTGCCCCACCCCCTGTCACAGTGTCACTGATTGCAGTGATCATATATTTACTGATCACTGCATTTAGTGTCAGTGTGTCAGTTAGTGTGACAGGCAGTTAGTGTTAGGTCCAGGGTAGCCCCGTACCCCCCCCTAATAAAGGTTTAACCCCTTGATCACCGCCCTAGTTAACCCTTTCACCCCCTATTGCCAGCGTCACTAAGTGATCGGTTTTCTGATCGCTTTATTAGTGTCACTGTTGCCGCTAGGTAGCTAGTTTTTTTTTATATTGCGATTTTGTTTTACTAAAGACATGTGGCTGAATACATTTTGGCCTAAATGTTTGACTGAAATTTAGTTTATTCGATTTTTCTTATAACAAAAAGTAGAAAATATAATTTTTTTTTTTTTACATTCGGTATTTTCCGTTTATATCGCAAAAAAATAAAAAAATCGCAGAGACAATCAAATACCATCAAAAGAAAGCTCCATTTGTGGGAAGAAAAGGACGCCAATTTTGTTTGGGAGCCACGTCGCACGACCGCGCAATTGTCTGTTATAGCGACGCAGTGCTGAATTGTAAAAACACTTTTGGGCATTTAGCAGCATATTGGTCCGGGGCTTAAGTGGTTAAAGGGGACGTATATATACGCCCATTTGCGCAGCCGTGCCATTCTGTCGATGTAAAAAGTGGCGCGGCGGTCGGCAAGCGGTTAAGGATAGGCTTTACACGCTCACAATATGCTCAGCATACTGATCCCTAATGCGACTCTGTGCGTCACTTCCGGTCTTGGTGCAACAAGCCAATACGGTTGTTTCAATGTCAATATTGAAACTTTACTCAGGAAGGAGGATTAAAAACACACATTGATGAAATTATTTGAATCTCATTTACATGTGTATCCAAATAATTTGAAAAAAAAAAAAAAAAAAGTCAATAGATTCAGTTTAGTGGGTTTGAACCAGAACAGGGGTTCTTACGTTTTTATCTAAACCAAAAAAAGTGAATGGAGTGAAAACCACAAAAAAAAAAAACAATAACAATTCGGGTTTTGGGTTAAGTGTTGTAGAATCTCATATTAGCCAATGTATTTCATATTATTCATATTGATTTGCATGTGTTTTACTGATGATATAATTATTATATAGTAGTGGTCTTATCAATACTAGTATTAAATAGTAAAGCAAGATTTATTAATCTTTATTAATGTATAAATATAGAGAAAGTCTTAATTTGAAAATGCTGAACTTTAGTTGACCTCTCTGCTTCATTCTGGTATGTTTTATAAGACAGTCACACGTTTACTGGGTGAAAGTGCATTAGGATAGTTCTGTAAGTTTACTAATTAAAGGGGTAGTTCCCCCAAAAACCTTTTTTTAACATTGACTGAGGCTCGTTATGTCAAGGGGAATCGGGTGGTTTTTTATTAGAAACGAAGCAATACTTACCGTTTTACAGATACATCGTCTCCGTCGCTTCCGGGTATGATCGTCTGGTCTGGGCGTGCCTATTTGATTGACAGGCTTCCGACGGTCGCATACATCGCGTCACGAGTAGCCGAAAGAAGCCGAGCGACGGTGCGGCTCTATACTGCGCCTGCGCACCGTAGTTCGGCTACTTTCGGAAAATCGTGACGCGATGTATGCGACCTCGGAAGCCTGTCAATCAAATAGGCACGCCTATAGTCGGAGCCCATACCCGGAAGCGTCGGAGACGATTCATCTCTAAAACGGTACGGCTTCATTTCTAAAAAAAAAAAACCTGATTCCCCTTGACATAACGAGCCTGAATAAATGTTAAAAAAAAGGTTTTTGGGGGAACTACCCCTTTAACCACTTAAAGCGACACTAAAGTCAGGATTTTTTTTTTTTTAAAACAACAAACATGTTATACTTCCCTCCACTGTGCAGTTCGTTTTGCACAGAGTGGCCCGGAAAGCTGTCTTCTGGGGGTCCCTCGGCGGCTGTCTGGGCTCCTCCTCGCAAAAGCATTCCACCTTAATGCGAGTGAGCTCGCACGGTGGAAAGCTTTTGCGAGCGCGCTCCCGTGATACAGCGGCGGCCATAGGATGCATTAAGGTAAAAAAAACTTTTACATTTACAACCCCTTTAAGTCCCGGACCAATATGCTGCTAAATGCCCAAAGGGGTTTTTACAATTCGGCACTGCGTTGCTTCAACAGACAACTGCGCGGTCGTGCGACGTGGCTCCCAAACAAAATTTGCGTCCTTTTCTTCCAACAAATAGAGATTTCTTTTGATGGTATTTGATTGCCTCTGCGATTTTTTTTTTTTTTTTTTTTTGCGATATAAACGGAAAAAGACCGAAAATTTTGAAAAAAAATAAAATTATTTGATTTTTCTTATAATAAAAATAGAAAATAAACAAAATTTTAGTCAAACATTTAGGCCAAAATGTATTCAGCCACATGTCTTTAGTTAAAAAAAAAAAAATCGCAATAGAAAAAAATAATTAGCTACCTAGCGGCAACAGTGACACTAATACAGTGATCAGAAAACCGATCGCTTAGTGACACTAGCAATAGGGGGTGAAAGGGTTAACTAGGGCGGTGATTAAGGGGTTAAAACTTTATATGGGGGGGGTAGGGGGCTACCCTGGACCTAACACTAACTGCCTGTCACAGTAACTGTCACACTGACACTAAATGCAGTGATCAGTAAATATATGATCACTGCAATCAGTGACAGTGTGACAGGGGGCTGGGGGGGGGGGTGATCTGAAGGGATTCATGTGCCTATGTGTGTGGTGTCAGTGTAGTGTTGGTGCGACTTACTGCGAGTCTTCTCTCCTCTCGCCGGATTGAAAATACCGCCGAGAGGAGAGGTGACATCACTTCCTCTGCCAGTGTTTACATTATACAGGCAGAGGAAGTGCAGATGCTGGATTGGCTGGGAGCGATCGCGAGGGGGCGGACAGAAACCAACAGCCGCCCCCTCATCCCGGATCGCTTGCACAGGTAAAACGCCCGCCGCATGTAGCGGGGGGGGGGGGTCCCGATCGGACGCCCGACCCGCAAGAAGGCAGGGACGTACATGTACGCCCATCTGCCTGTACGTGCCATTCTGTGGACGTACATATACATGCGGCAGGCGTTTAGTGGATAAAGAAACATTTTGGCAGCAGTTAAAATTATAGCCTGATCAGATAAGATAGTCTTCAAGGATAAGTGATAACACTTCTTATAACAGGTGGTTTAAAATAATTATGTGGAATATGGGAAAGTTATGTACAGTACATTAATGACATTTGACAGGGTCAAACAAAGGTCTGCTTGTGCCCTCATTAAAAATGTTAAAATATAACATTGCAAGTTCAGTCTCCCACAGTCATAAATCTGTTATCCTTAAGTTGGTGGAGTCTTATCAGGATGAGAAGGGTTTGATCTAACACAGCTAGGTGCCATATTGTCTTTACACAGGTGTTTTTAATTGGACAAAACCAGTTATAACTTTAATGAACACTTTAATAGGAATTCTGGGAATAATTAAGTTTGGTTGTAGGACAGGCGTTACATTGACGTAGATCTTGGAAACCAATCCTATCTAGGAGAGATGGCTAAGATAAGGCTTGTAAAGATATATAAATGCAAGTTTTACAATTGTTAGACAGACAGTTCAGATAGGAACGCTATGTATGCTGCCCTATTGCACGGGTCATAGAGGTCAGAACCAATGAGCAAATATCTGTCTGTAACTTGTTTCCTCGTACGAGTCAGAAAAATTCTAAACTTGTTCCAGAGCGTGGTTTCGGGTGAATTTCCCTCACAGACTTGATCGAGCCAGAACCCAAAACCTGGTAAAGGGACCAGACCATCGGTGACCGTTACCGTACGAGGGAATCTCAGAACACGCAGGGTTCCTTATTCCAAAGTCCTCCGTCTGTTAACAAAGGTCGGTCGACCGACTGGTCCCTATCAGAATTGGCAGAAAAGACCCATTCTGGTTCTAGGTGAGAACAATTCACAATTATTTCAATTTGGTTAGTGGATAAGAATACCTACCGTATTTATCGGCGTATACCGCGCACTTTTTTCCCCTTAAAATAAGGGGAAAATCGTGGGTGCGCGATATACGCCGATATCCGCTTCCCGCGCTCAGTTTGAACTGAGCCGCCGACATATACCGTGTGCAGTACACTCTGGTACATTCGGCCAGGCTCGGCTTCGCTCGCGCTCACGCATAAACGTCATAGAGCGTGAGCACGAGCGAAGCCGAGCCTGGCCGAATGTACCTGAGTGTACTGCACTCGGTATATGTCGGCGGAGGCGTTCAAACTGAGCGCAGGAAGCGGGCATTCGACTCGCCGGAGCACTGGAGAAGCCGGGAGGACACCACAGAGGCCGAAGACGGACGCTGGACGCCGTGCAAGACACCAAAACGGTAAGTACTAAAAGTACTAAAACATTTTTTTAAAGGGCCACATCAGGGGTGCGCACTATACGCCGGAGCACGCAATATCCCGATAAATACGGTATTTTGAATATGCTTGCATTGTAAGAAACTGTATAAATTAGGCCTGTATCTTTTGATACTTTGATCATAAATCTGTATGTTCCCAGCTGTTAATAAACCTGCATTGCTGAAGTCCTGCCTGGTTCGATACTTTGATATTCTACTTCAGAAGACACCAAGGATCTCTTCTTGGAGACTATATCGTTTTCAGTGACTGCCTACCAACAGAACGCTGTCCGTTGACTTTCACTGAAATACGAGTGGAACAGCAAAGAGGATCCATTGTGCTTAACTGCCAAGTAGGAAGTAGAATTTAAAAGTGCATGTATAATTGCAAACAATAAAAATAAACAACCAATTTGAAACCCACTGGTAGAATTCACCCACTGGTACCGATTCATCTAACATCATAATCTCTTCATTTCCTGTCCTGTAGACAAAACACAAAAGTTAGAGAAAATCTCTCAAAAGTGAAAGAAATGCCTTCTGGTCAAGCTGTCACTGAAACAAGATTTCCCCTTAATTCCTGTTCTGGTGACAGCTAAAATTTAAAAAAAAAATCCTCCATGTACGTCATGGTGACAGTGGTCATTGGGTCAACCATAGAGAGAAAATCTCATGCTTTCTTACACTTGGACGGTAAGTAGGAAGGAGCTCCGTCATGGTGACAGTGGTCAGCAGGTCAACTATTGAGAGAAAATCTCATGCTTTCTACACTTGAAAGGCAAGTAGGAATGAGATCCCAGCATCCAGTAAATGCAAGTTTGAAGGCGAGTTTAAAGACGTTTATTGAAAGTAGCAGCAAGTATGTCCAGCCAACAGGTTTCGGGGAAATAGAGGTGTACTTGCAGAAGCAACTGCATCCAATGTACTCTGCAAGTACAGCCAACACCCAGACCTCTATCCATCTGATGTTTGTGTTATATACACACCTGTTTGTGATCCTTCCCCATCCATTAGCATGCAGTAACATCCCTGAAGAAGGGGGAGTCTCTGTTCTCCCCCAAAAGCGTTGGCTTGATTTACTTGGTACTTTCAATAAACGTCCTTAAAACTCACCTTCGAACTTGCATTTACTGGATACTGGGCCCTCTTTTCTACTTACTTTCCAAGTCGATGTGTGGAAACGACCTTAAGGCTGTATCCAGAGGCAGCAGCCCAAGCCCCAATAGGGCTCACCGCCACCTTATTTCAATTCGGGCACAAATCATTGGAAGGGAATCCTTCCTATCTGCTCACCTCATCACCCACCCATGACCGGTGATTGATCGAGTCAGTCCAGTGTGATCTCCAACCCTAAAGAGTTTCTTTCTTGGACAGAAAGCAAGAAAAACACACAAGTTTGGAACCTGTCTATTTGGTCCAAACTAAACAATAAAAGGGTTTTAGCTTTAGACAATGTAAGAAAATCTTTTACCAGACTTATTAGACATTTTAAATCGTGTGTATATGATGGTCACCCACCTATTGCTTATAGTAGCCAACAAGGAGTCCTTTCTGTGCCGATAATCCTCTGCACTGGAGCCCTGGGACCCCCCTCCGCTGTACCAGCTAGATGTTTCACCCAACGGTGAATTGAGGTAGCTGCCCCCGACAGACTGAGCCAATGAGGGGGGCCTGAGAAAGGAGACACTTCCTCTGCCGCTGCTCTGACTGGTGAGACTGCTCCGCATCACCTTCTCTGAGCCATGCAGAAAAAGAGATTTGTCTAGTGGCGGCCTCTGCTTTTCCAAGGCCAGAAAGTCAGTGAACACCGAGAGTGGCTGGTCCTTCAGAGGATAATGATAGTGAGGTGGGATATGCTGTTCTAATCTGTGGTCCATGGGGATGTGTCCATGACCCCAGTGTGCCCTCTGCCCAGCTTTAAAACGCTCAGCGTTGTCGGGAGGTTGAGACCACAGTAGACTTCCAGGCAGGACGGCTTTTGCAGGTCCCAAGTTGGGCTCAGGGGGTTTTAGAAAGGTTTTGACAGGCACAGACTGCTCTTGGTTACAGTTTACATAATCAAGAGCCAACAGTTTTTGAGGAGCGCATGGGGACTCTTCTTTACGACTCCCACTAGTTCCATCAACGCTCATCAATGTCCGATCATCCAGATGGTTATTGTTTAGACTCTCCTTTTCCTCAGCCTCCGAAGAGCTGAGCTCTGATGTCCTTGTTTGGGACTCGTCCTCCACTGGCCAGTCTCCATCTACGCTCATCTCTTTAAAGAACGGTAGACTAAGATACTGGAGGATGCCACTTTGAGTGGACAGGCTATGCCTAAGTTGGCTTCCTTGGTCACTAAGTCCAAGAGGTTTCTGTAAGAGTAACGAAGGTGCTCTAACTACTGTGCTCAAGGAAGAAAAACAGTCATGTTCAGATTCCCGAAGAGTTGAAATAGTTCTTTCTAAATCCCCATCTATTTGAGCGGAATCACTACAGCGTGGCTCCTCCACCTGGCTGTATGGCAGAGGGACGGAAGATGTGACGGGACTAATATCCGATATCCGGAAGGGTTTGGCTTCTTCCAACGGACTACTGCTACATCCAAAATACCTCCCTTGGCGATACCCAGAATCTCTTGCTTCCTTACGGGCCTGGCCAGTGGCCTTTGGTCTCAACTTTACTTCATCTCGCCAAGACTCTGAAGCTCTCTCTGGTAACGGACAAACCTGCAAGTATGTTTTGGCCTGTGAACACTGGCTGAGATCCGATGAGTCCCTGGCATTGAATTCCGGATAGAGGTCTGTCTCAGTCACGTACGGAAAGCCTCTGATGTTGCTCCTCTTTGGCCGCGTCTCCGTCTCTACCACGAAACGTCCATCAGGTCCGCGACTTATACGCTCCAATGGCATACAATCTCCAATATGGCTCTCGTAAATGGTGTACTTGCCGCTTGTGCTACTTCCGTGGCTGACGCCTAGGTTGTTCACTGTCCTCTCTCCCAAGTGCAGAGACTTCCGGAAGCTTTCATATGGAGATACGTGAAGCTTGAGCCTCAAGAGACTGTCGGGGCTGCTAGAACCATTAGAATTTCTGCGAAAGGAGGGGGGAAAGAAAGCCATGTAAACATATTTAAAAGTAACAAAAATAGTTTAAAAACATAAGAACAAAATTTTACAAAATCCTGATGAATCCTGCAACTCTAGATGTCGGAAACAGATAATGTTACAAATATGAACTTAAGCTGAATGGCTAAATAATTTAAGTTGTGACATATGTCACATGTTTTCACATTTTATTCACAATTTGGAAGGAAAATTTAACGAAAAGTATGGGCTAGAACAGAACAGTCTTGTAGCACAACTCTTTTCCATGGCCAACCACCTAAAGAGATAACTTGATGTGACCTCTTTTCAACAAGGAATGTAGCGTAAGGGTTTTCAATTCTTAAACTATGGCTTTCCAAATTACCGTATTCCTACCATAAATTAAATTTTTAAGTCTGTGTGATCATGGCAAAAAAAAATGTATGACTATGATGACATGAAACTGTACAGAGGCCATAAGCAACCACAACACGTCTACCTCAAGCCGGGGACCTTTGAGCCCTTGAGCCGATTGGTGGTTAAAAGCCAAAAAGACACAGAGCCAAGACAAATCATGTTAAAAGCTACGAACAGACTGCATGAAATGAACAGACAGGAAGTGACGGTATGAGCATGAAGACACTTACTGTGAAGGAGTAGCGTTCTTGGGTTGGGAGAAGACCATTGGTGCATCTGGAAGGTTATGAGAACACAACAGGGATCAGATGAGGAGAAAAAACTCGAGCCAATGTGACCTTAGCTAAGTGACCCTACATATTGTCAACATGTATCTAAGCCACAGATTTTACTAAAAAAAAACTATTTGTGACTGTTAACAAGCCATGCTGGACAAGTTCAGGATGCAGAAAAATTATTGGCTTTCAAAATGTAGGGCATGGTTTTTTGAAGCTCAATTTCCATCACTAATTTTGTAAGGCTAGACATGATCATTAATGCTTTGGACAACAAAACTTGGGTCGGCCAGCACCTTAAGACTAACCATGGCTACCATAACTCATCAAACCCTCAAATAATGATATTTATCTTATTTATGCAACATAGATTTGTTTTAGTCAATGCACATTGGATTATGCCTTTTCGTGACTCAAGCTTGTGTTTTGGTTATCAAATGGGAAGGACACGGCTTCCGCAAAAATTTTTTAATCAAAAAATGCTCCATGAATTGTCAGATTGCTGTACAACTGCCAAGGAAATGTATTATGCAACATTATCTGTTCTCCAACAGAAGAACAGCCTGGTCAGTTTGGCTGGAAGAAACTGTCTTTAGAAGACCTCCGTGAGCATTCAAAGTAGAACCATAGGCCAAACTTTTTTTCCTATTTTGGAACGAGTAAAGGAGAGTGTATTAACCCCTGTGAAGGTTTATTTTTGCCATCCTTTTCCGGTTGGGGAGATTTACCTTCACTTCCTGTCCCATAACCAAACGGGAAGTGAGAGAAAATCCCTGCAAATTAGGGGAACCTCTTGGGGGGGCCCCCCCAGGTCACCAGAACTAGTGTCCCAATTGGAAGATTTCCTCTCTATTAAAACCTAAAAAAAATTCTTTTCACTTTCACTTTCAATGGTAAATAGGACTAATAGAGTAGCAAACAAAGGGTGATACTGGTTGTAGGTTATAGGTGCTGCACACCCCCCGAAAAGACTAAGGTTGGAAAGGGTACCCCAAGGGGCCTTGGATTGCAGCAAGAAATGATGATACTCGAAAGTATAAAAATATATTGTTTTATTGAAAAAAAAAATAATACGTCATGGAGAAGACATCTAATGGGATCTATACATGAGCTCCATGAAAATATTTAAAAGAAACCTATACATGTGAATAAATAAAGCCGTATGAGTTAATATGACAAAGTAAAAAACTGGTCAATAAAATTCCGACGCGTTTCAACCAGTGGAGTTCGTGTTCTCGTTTGTTCCCCAAGAAGACGACCTCAACTGTTAAAGGTCGAAAAACGTCTCCGTGACGTACTTTTTTCAATAAAACAACAATATTTTTACACTTTCGAGTATCATCATTTCTTGCTGCAATCCAAAGCCCCTTGGGGTACCCTTTCCAAACTTATTGGACAAATAGAGAGGATGAATCTCCCTAACCAGGGTACAGATGGCAAAAAAAAAAACTAACCCATCTCCACTCTATCCAAAACCAGAATTTTTTTTTTTTTATATATTTTAAATTAAGTTGATGCTTTTCCAACGTCTTGGGACAATTTGCTGGCCATAATTTGTGCAGTTTGGTCACCACACGTGGCCTTATTATAATGAGAAAAAAAAGCAACACTGACACTGGAGTTTCAATTAGTTCTGATGGAGAGATTGGTGCTCAGGCTCCCGAGTCCTCCAGTCACCCATAAAGTATAGAGGAAAAAAAGCAGTCGTCAACCTAAAACATTCAAGTGTATGAGTCTTTATTTGCTACTAGGTGATAACATGATAAAACATGCGTTTCGTCCAATAGCCTTTGACTAAGGCAGGGGTCTCAAACTGGTGTCCCTCTAGCTGTTGCGAAACTACAAGTCCCATGAGGCATTGCAAGGCTGACAGTTACACGCATGACTCCCAAGCAGGGGCGGACTGACCATTCGTGCACTGCCCGAGGACCCCATGCCACTAGGGGGCACCATCAGGGTTGCCAGCCTTAGTAAAACCAGGGACAGTATGTAAAAATCTGTGTCTTTAAAAAAAATCCCAATATAATAGCTGTCCCGCCTCTCCAGTACCTTTTCAGTGTGTGTATGTGTATATTGTGTGTCTGTGTATACTATGTATGTATACTGTGTGTGTATATACTGTGTGTGTGTGTATATACTGTGTGGCCCCATAATCTCCTATTGCCCGGGGGCCCCATAATCTCCTATTGCCCGGGGGCCCCATAATCTCCTATTGCCAGGGGGCTCCATAATCTCCTATTGCCAGGGGGCTCCATAATCTCCTATTGCCAGGGGGCTCCATAATCTATTGCCAGGGGGCTCCATAATCTATTGCCAGGGGGCTCCATAATCTCCTTTTGCCCGGGGGCTCCATGAGTTGTCAGTCCGCCCCTGCTCCCAAGGCAGAGGCATGATGGGACTTGTAGTTTTGCAACAGCTGGAGGGTCACCAGTTTGAGACCCCTGGACTAAGGCCATTGACCGAAACGTGCAAGGTGTTTTAACCCCAAGACTTATACACTTGGATATTTCAGGTTGCCGGCTGCCTATTCTTATTAGGCCTTAGTACTGTGTAAATCTTAGCCCATGTTTTCTGTTTAAATTGTTCCATGCCCTGCATTTTAAGAGCATTCAGTTACCAGGTGGGTACAAGGGACATGTAGGGCCTACAGGAGCAATCTCAGATACTCCAGTCTCGTAAAAATATTCTGGTATACTCAATACACTTGGCAGCCATATCGTACAAGATGGCGCCACAGTATCTAGAAGAAGAGTGGACTACAAGTAGACTGGAATTTGGCTCTGACGTGTCTCCTGAAGTCCCTTACATGTTGTGGTGGCATAACGGGAACATGCAAGGTGAATATACAAGCCAAAGCAACGTTGTAGGGGGGGGGGAAACAAAAACAGGTTAGTGAATTATGGATCGCAGCTTCCAATATAGAACAAAAAATTAAGCCGACGAATGGATACAAAAACAGGTTACGGTGGTCATGCATCTGTCCTGAATCACGATCATGGATGGGTGGAATGACTGGAATGGAGCCTTACATCTGAAGGCAGAGATTGTATATATTGTACAGGAAAAACAACAGAATACTTCACATATTTGGATGACTAAATATTTATTTTCTCTTGATAAATTACATTTCTGTATGGCATGTTCTAACGTCATACGCATTATTTTAGAAGAAAAAAAAAAAGCTAATTGTTTTAGAATCTCTCAAGAGTGGACAGGGAAGGACACCGTCAAATCCTATATCCAAGGAAGCCAACAAAATGTGTTACATTTGCTTGTGACACTCCTTCTGCCTTGTCTTCTGGCCCCTGTTCCCCAACATACCCCGAGATGGGACATCCTACGTCAAGGTAGGGTACACTTCACCATAATAAGGACCCTCACCATCATAATGCCTTAAAGTATTTGGATCTTGTTGTGCCAAGGATCCGAAGTCTACCCTTTTTGTGTTTTCATTGCATTATGACAAAATTAAGTTATGGTCTGTTTTTTGATGAGGTGGGAAAGGGGTTAGAACGTTTGACGGGACTTCAAAGCCTTTCCATGTTCTCTCTGTGTTGATCTTGGGAGATTTACTCCCTTCATAACTGATCTGGTGAAACTTTTGTCATTGGGACTAGACGTGTGCAATTCGTTTTAGTTTTCAAATTCGTTTTTTAATGAATCTTGACAAATTGGTTAATTCCGAAATTTCTGAATTTTTCAATTTCGGAAAATTCCGAATTTCTGAATTTCCAAATTTTGGAAATGTGAAAATTCGGAAATTGGAATTTGAGAATATTTAAATTTTGGAAATTTGAAAGTTTCGGAAATGGGAATATTTACATTTTTGGAGATTTGGAAATTCTAAATTAGGAAATTCTAAATTTCGAAAATTCTAAATTTCAAGAATCGGAGATGGAAAAAAAAAAGAAATTGGAAAATGTGGATATTCAAAATTCTGAACTTTAGAATTTCCGAAAAATGCAAAAAAAGAATAACGAAAACGAAGAAAAAGAAAAAGAAGACCTCTCTAGAAGTAAAAACCCTAAGATGTTTACAATTTCCCACCCTATTTAGAGCCCAAAAAAGTTTTGGCTAGACATATCCCTTTTAAGCTGCCTAGATATCAATTTTTTTGTATACTTAGGGCCAGATTCAGGTAGATGGGCGAATCTTTTCTGGCGTAACGTTGCTCATTTACGTTACTCCGCCGAAACTTTAGGAGAAAGTACTGTATTCACAAAGCACTTGCTTCTAAAGTTGCGGCGGCGTAGCGAAAATGGGCCGGCGGAATTCAAATTTGGCGGGTAGGGGGCGTGTAGTATTTAAACTAGGCGCGATCCTGCGGCAAACACACTGCGCATGCGCCGGACGTCAATGTATCCCAGTGCGCATGCTCCACATTAGGACGGTGTTTTCTACGTGAACGTCAATTCCCATTCACGGACGAGTTAGGGGTTAAGTCTGCCTGCGTGTACTGGTGTCAGTGTAGTGTTGTGAGATGTGATCTCTCCTCAGCGGCGGCTCCCAGCCATTCCGGCTCCCAGCCAATCCGTGCGCTCCCCCTGCGTGTCATTTCCTCCAGGAAGGAGGAAATGACACGCAGGGGGAGCGCACAGATTGGCTGGGAGCGATCCGGAGGGGGCGGACAAAAAAAGATGCGCCGCCCCCTCAGCACGGATTGCTCGGCCGGATTGCTCGGCCAGGTAACCGGACCGCCGCATGTACCGGGGGGGGGGGGGGTCCCGATCGGACCCCTGACCCACAGCTAGGCACCAACCTATATATACGTTGATGTGCCTGTCGGTGCCATTCTGCCGACGTAAATGTACATGCGGCGGTCCGCAAGCAGTTAAAGACCAAATCTCGTCGTTCTTAAACGCGGTGACTTCAACACATAGGACGGCAGGGAAGTTTGATTCCACTGGCACAACTCTTGGGGCTGGTTTTGCTAATCTCATGTGTTTGCGTGTTAGTAAAAGTTTGGTAAAAGACTATTTGCACTTTTCAGTCTGTTACAACTTGAAAAATGTGTTATCTCCATTACAAATGCTACTTTTACTCCTGTCTCCTACTTTTATCTGAGCATGAGCTGGTTTCTTAGCATACACACGCTCGAGTTTCTCGTTGGAAACCAGGCCGACGAGGAACTCGACGAGCCAAATTCGACTCCCGTCGAGAAAAAAAGAGAACACTCTTTTTGGCTCGTTCAGTTCCTAGTTTCCTGGATGAAAAACGTACACACGGCCGGTTTCCTCGGCAAAACACGTCTCCCAACAAGTTCCTTGCTGGATTCTGCCGAGGAAACCGGTCGTGTGTACGCGGCCTCACAGTTTATACCTTCTGCTGTCAACATTTCTCTACTTTGTTGTCATATTTGAACAATCTAGCCCTACCCACCATTATTTGCTGTCCTATACCCTTGAAGAAGGACTTCCAAACTATGAAATTAAATAGAGCACCGTCTGTAGACTTAAGACCAAAAATGATTTGGATTAGGTCCATGCTTGTTGATATTTAGGGGATTCTACACCATTTTGAAAAACGATATAGCCAAATGTTTGGGGACACCTGGTTATTATATGAGCTCGTCAGATATCCCATTTCAAAATCATGGGCAATATTGTGAATTTGACTTTCCTCGAAAGGCTTTCCACAAGATTTTAGGTTGTGTTTTTTGGGAATTTGTGCCCATTTAGCCAAAAGCAATTGTGAGGTCAGGCACTGAAGTTGGACGAGAAGACCAAGATCACATTCAGTGTTTTAATTTATCCAAAAGGTGTTGGGTACCACTTGAGTCACCAAACTGGTCAAGCTATGTCTTTATGGAGCTGGCTTTGTGCCCAGGGACACAGTCATGCTAGAACAGAAAAGGGCCTTCCTACAAGAAGTTCAGAATTATCTAAAACGGTGCTCTCTTAACTTCAGCCCTTTGCTAGCTTTTATGTGGCCCTGGTGGTACTATTCCCCCCACTGACACAATGATATGGCACTATTCCCTCCCACTGACTCCAATGATGGGACACTATTCCTCCCACTGATACCAATGATGGGACACTATTCCTCCCACTGACTCCAATGATGGGACACTATTCCTCCCACTGACTCCAATGATGGGACACTATTCCTCCCACTGACTCCAATGATGGGATACTAATCCTCCCACTGACTCCAATGATGGGACACTAATCCTCCCACTGACTCCAATGATGGGACACTAATCCTCCCACTGACTCCAATGATGGGACACTAGCCCTCTCATGAACAACGATGGGGAACTAGTCCGGCCACTGACACCAAGAATGGGCCATTGTTACCGACACCAGGAAGTTTTCTACTCCCACTGGCCCCAGTTCGGCCCCTCTTAATTCTGAAGGATCATTAACTGGCCCTTTGTTAAGAAAGGTGGAAACTCCTGGTCTAAAATGTCTGTACGCTTTAGTATTAGCAGTACTCTTCACTGGAAACACCTAAGCTCAGAAATAAAGAAGCTCCACATACTCTTGGCCACGTAGTATACCTCCTGTCCCCATTATACAAGGATTTGTGTATGCCTTTCTCCTAAGGCTATGGTAGAGATTGTTGGCCAAGATATTCAGGGTCTGTTGCAGCCGATCAAAATTTTGCTACGCTGTTTGAGGCTACCAATAAGACTTGGCTCTTTGCTTCTATGTTATGGGCAAGACCGACAACCCTTCTCTCAAGTATATAATAACCGAAGACCATTTTCTCTCCAGGAAATCACAAATGTATCTGGTACAGCACTCCAGGAACACACGGAAAGGAAAAGGAGAATTCAAGTTATATGTTGGCATCCAAGAGCCTCGAACCTATGAACCTCAAGTAAGAAACTTTATATTCTTAGTTTTCTGTGCAAAGCTAAATTGCATAGTTAAATCTTATTCAAGGTGGTCCTCTCTAAACTTTTGGTTCACTTTTTTGGTAAATGCGTTAAAGTTACAGTATAAAACAGTTTTAATATCCAAGTTCTTGGGTCAATACACACTAGAGGCAAACAAACCAGAGACCCCCACCCTTCCTCTCAAATTTTAAATTTACTTAATATTATGGGAAGTGCAGCATGAGTAGTAGGAACACCCTAAAGTGGGTTTGAAGGCCTAAAGCTCAGGTACAATGACAGAAAGACATAATCCCTGGTGGTCAAAGATCACTACGAATCTAGCCCATCAAACTCTAAGAAAAATCACTTTTGGATGCTCTATTTATGTTTCCATGCACAGAGTGGGAATCTTGGCACAGCAAACAGGAGTAAAAAAATTAAAGCGCCAATCTTCACCCAGTTATTGCCTACCTGTTCCTCACACCGACCTCAATCAAGCCAAAAAATTTGCGCTAATCTTTTTCTACTCTCAGGCGGCGTACACACGATCGGATATATCCGATGAAAACGGTCCGCGGACCATTTCCATCGGATATGTCCGATCGGGAGTTTGATCCGATGGCGTGTACACACCATCGGATCAAATTCCCCGCCGCCGGAAGGCGCGGTGACGTGGCGGTGACGCGGCGGTGACGTTGACGCCGCCGCGTCACCGCCACGTCACCGCACCAGGAAGTAAAACACTTCCGCGCATGCGCCGAATCCATTCGGCAGCGGCGCGGCGGCGGTGGGGGCCGACATGTCTGCTGGTAAGTGTACTAACCAGCAGACATGTCGGGCGGACAGATTCCCACCGGATAGATTTCAAAGCATGCTTTGAAATCTGTCGGGTGGAGAAATCTGTCCGCTAGCCCATACACACGAGCGGAGATGTCTGCTGAAACGGTCCATCGGACCGTTTTCAGCGGACATATCCCCTCGTGTGTACGAGGCCTAACAGTCTTCAAGTCATTACCACACGTAATTCATTTTGCTTACTGTAATTGGCGTATGGATGGTAAACCCAAACTTGGGCCATAAAACGTAACATGTAGTGGGAAGGGATTAAATCCCTTCCATGTTTTCATTGCTTTGGGGTACATACATAAGAGGTACTAGATCTTCTAATGGGGACACCTGTTCTAGTGACAACTGTCTAAGGCAGGCCCTTTGCTAGCCTTTATCTGGCCTTTGGGGCACTATTCCTCTCACTGACACCAACAATGGGGCAATATTGCTTCCATCGATACCAATGAGGGGATACTATTCCTCCTACTAATAGGGACAGTACTCCTACTCCTATTGACCACCAACCCTAGGGCCATATTTTTTTTCTCACTCATGCCGGACCCGTGTCATTTTCTGCCCCTGCTGGCCACAATCCGACCCTCCTCAAGTCTGAAGGACAATAAACTGGCCCTTTGTTTGAAAAGTTTGGCTACCCCTGGTCTAAGGGATTCTCAGAGGTTGCTAGGGGTTCCTTGAGCAATGAACAATTTCTACCTCTCAGATAAGTTCCCACCAACACCATTAATCTTTTTAGCTACTGTATCTGTAAGTAGGAGATTATTTCCACCGACCATCACACTGATGGGTCATGAGTTGTACATATCATAATTTTTAGTAGGGGTTCCCCGATACCAGATATTTTATTTTTTACGGTTACAGTGTTGCAAGGGTTGAGGAAGGCTGGTTTAATAGGTGACCTTCCTCGCTTTGTAGAATGGCATGCAATACCACATGCGGCCAGAGGCGAGGGGGCGCCAGAAATGGCCAGAAAGGCCCGAGGACAGTTCAGCTGAATTCGGAAAGGCTCATGAACGGAGTCTTTCAGAGGTTTGCCAAGGTCAGCCAAGCTGTCCTCAGGACCTTCCTCTGGCCGCATGCGGTATTGCATGCCATTGAAGTCACTGCGGAACAAATTATTTTCATTTTTATTGACTTCAATGGGGAAACTCGCTTTGATATGCGAGTACTTTGGATTACGAGCATTCTCCTGGAACGGATTATACTCGTAATCTAAGGTTCCACTGTATAATAAAGACTGATATCTACTGTATATCCCAGAATCTAGCCATGGCTATCTCTCCATCAAACGTTGGGCTTCACGTGGGAAACAAACCTTTTGGTGTTAACCGCTCCAATCAATCTGAGTCTCCTTTTTCGGTCTAATCTTTGTCGGAAAGATAGGTGGAATCTGAGTGGCTGGCAGGATCAAGGCCAATGGTTGTGCCTTCTTACACACTGTTGACTTGTGTTGTGGTTTCTTTTTAGCTAAAAGGACCATTGTACTATCCAATACACCTACTGTTGGTGAGGCTGTGTCTGATATAGGTTGTCTCTTGGCCTCCAATTAAAAACATGCCCACTTTGAGGCAAGACTGTTGACTTCAACCATGTAGGCCATGTCACTTTGGGAACCTAACAAGGAATTGCTCCCAGGATGCTTTGCTGTCACACCCCCTGTGCTTCCCTCCTAGGTCATGTTGCCGAGATCACCTCACCTCTACCTATCCTGCCTACCTTGCTGCCTCCGTTTCTGGCGACGCCTGATCCGCCGTCGGTTCATCACGCAGGCAACTATGGTGCTTAAGATGACCGCCAGGGTAAGAAAGCAGGCTCCTCCAACGACTCCAGCCATAAGGGATTTCTGCTGAACCTCCGGGAGCTCGGTGTGCGCGGGATAGACCCTCATTCCTGAAAACAATACGATACGGTTAGTGTTTCTAAACCCAGGAAACAAAAAAATGAAATATATTGCAGCTTACCATTCCTTAGATGTGGTGGCCGTTTTAGTTTTTTTAAAAGGCTTTTTGTTTATTTATTTTTACCTAGTGATCCTGCCACTTCCTGTCCTGACTGTACATCTGTGCTGTGTTGTCACCCCAGACTGCTTAGCCCCTGATGTGCACTACAGATGTAAGTGTTTAGGGTAGGCAAGTGGTCACATTTTGATGCAGGGGAAAGGGGTAAATGCTAGGGTGAGAAGGGAAGGGGGTAAATGTTGAGTTAGGGAGGAGAGGGGGTAAGTATTATGGGTGGGTGGGGGAGAGAGAGCAGGTCTTGGGGTAGAGGAGGGGGTACATTTTGAGTTGGAGAGGTGCAAGTTTTGGGGTTAGAGGGAAAGAGGTAAACGTCGAGTTGGGTTTGTGCACATTTTGGAGTGGGTAAGCGTCGAGGTGGGAGGAGACTAGGGCACATTTTTGGGGTAGGAGAGGAGGTATGTGTTGGGGCTGGGAAGGGATAGGGGAGGGGGTACATTTTGTGGTAGGAAATGAGGTATGTGTTGAGGTAAGAAGTTGTAGGGGAAGTGTTGGGGCTGGGAAGGGGGCGGTGCAAGCTTTGGGGTAGGGGAGGGGGGAAAGTGTTGTGGCGGGAAGAGGATTGTGCAAGCTTTTGGGGTAGGGGTGGGGGAGGGAAAAGGGCATGTTGTAGGGTAAGGGGTAAATGATAAGTTGGGGGTGGGCGGGGGGAGAGCAGGTCTTGGGGTAGAGGAGGGGGTCAATTTTGAGTTGGGGAGTTGCAAGTTTTGGGGTTGGGTGGGGGGAAGTTTTGAGTTGAGGTGGAGCAAGTTTTTGAGTAGGGGGGTAAGTGTTGAGGTGGGAGGAGAGAGAGAGGTGTGTTTTGGGGTAGGGGAAGGAGGTACGTGTTGGGGCTGGGAAGGGATAGGGGAGGGGGTATGTTTTGGGGTAGGAGAGGAGGTCTATGTGTTGAGGTAAGAAGGGGTAGGGGAAGTGTTGAAGCTGGGAAGGGGAGCGGGTAAGTGTTGGGGAGGATAGAGGAGGGTGCAAGCTTTGGAGTAAGGGGGTAAGTGTTGAGGTGGCAGGAGAGAGGGGTGTGTTTTGGGGAAGAGGTACGTGTTGGGGCTGGGAAGGGATAGGGGAGGGGGTAGGAGATGAGGTATGTGTTGAGGTAAAAAGGGGTAGGGGAAGTGTTGAAGCTGGGAAGGGGAGGGTGCAAGCTTTGGGGTAGGGGAGGGGGTAAGTGTTGGGGAGGATAGAGGAGGGTGCAAGCTTTGGAGTAGGGGTGGGGGAAAGTGTTGGGGAAGGAATGTTGTAAGGGGAGGAGGGGGGCCAAGTGTTGAGGTGGGGGGAGAAAGGTTGTGTTTTGGAGTAGGGGAAGAGTTATGTGCTAAGACAGGGAGGGTAGAGGGCAAGACTTTGGGGTAGGAGCGGAGGTACGTGTTGGGGCTGGGAAGGGGGTAAGCGTTGAGGTAAGAAGGGAAGGGGGTAAGTGTTGAGGTAAGAAGGGATGGGGGTAAGTGTTGAGGTAAGAAGGGATGGGGGTAAGTGTTGGGGCTGGGAAGGTGAGGGTGCAAGCTTTGGGATAGAGGAGAGGGGTAGGTGTTGAGGTGGGCAGAGGGCAAGTTATAGGGTAGGAGAGGTACATGTTGACCTAGGCTAAAGTGTTGAGGTAGGAAAGGGAGTAGGCAAATTTTGGGGTAAGAGAAGAGGTACTGAGGATGGTTAAAAGTAGGACTATAGGCAAAACTTTATTTTTTTCATTTTGGATAGAGTAAATGAGAGTCCTAACCCCTGTCGGATTTTTTTTTTTTTTTTAAAGAGATTTCCCTTCACTTCCTGTCATCAAAAATGTGTCGTACAAATTAAGGGAATTCCTTAGAGGTCATCCAAACTAGTGTCCCCATTGGAAGATTTCCCCCTCTATTACTTTTCTGGGGACAACCCAAAATTTGGGAATTTGGGATTTTCTTTTACTTTCAATGATAGTCTCCCGAGGATTAAAACTGGCAGGGGTTCTAATCCTTCTTCCCTCTTTCCAAAACTTAAAAAAAAATTGCCTTTTGTTATACTTTAAGGGCTGGAGGTGGGGGGGGGGGGGGTTGGTGTAGGGGATACAGTTTCAGCCAGCTGGTTTTCAGTGCCTGGTTTTCCACAATGAGAAAAAATTAAAACAAATTCCAAATTTAGAAATCTTCTCGCCTGTCCCGGGGGAATTTGGACTTGTAGTAACAGATTCCTTGTTATTTTAAAGTACAATCCCTACATAAACCAACTCCATACTCACACTCAGAAAACTAAATTCGCTGTCTAGCTGGGGTGAGAAGTCGCCGGTGTTTACACATTTTTTTTTGGCTACAATTTGTGGCTAGAAATAAACTCCTATCTGACGTATCATCTAAAGAGGCACTCCGGAAATCTGAGGGTAATGAGGGATGAGGGATCACAGATAATGAGTAATGAGGGATCACAGATACCACCTTTTTTTTTTTTTAGACCGAGTACAGTACTCGCTGATACTTTTTTTTATTTTATTTTAGTACAGGGTTGATTAAAAATTAAATTAAAAAAATGAACGTAATAAATAAATATTTAAAAGTAAAAAATTGTACAAAAAAAAAAAAAAAGACACTTTTTTGTATTTTTTTTTTTGTTTTTTTACAATGCTCTTCTTTTTTTTTTGGGGGGGGGCAAGAAGAGAGCATTGTAAAAAAAAAAAAAAAAAAATGTCTTTTTTAAATTAATTTTTGTACAATTTTAAATTGAAATAAATAAATATTTCAAAGTAAAATTGTACAAAAAAAAAACAGACACTTTTTTTGTATTTGTTATTTTTTCTTTACAATGCTGTCTTTTTTAGGGGGCAAGGAGAGAGCATTGTAAAAAAAATGAAAAAAAATATGGTCTTTTTTTAATTAGTTTTTGTACAATTTTACTTTTAGTTTGTAATAAATAAATATTTAAAAGTAAAATTGTACAAAAATGATTTAACATTGGGTGGGGAGGCGCCAAAAAGAGAGCACTGATGAGGCGTGGACTGTGTCAGTATTTATTTTATTTTTGTTATTTTTTTGTTACAATACTCTCGTTTTGGGGCCTCCCCCACTCGCCAAAAAAAAGAGCACTGTAAAAAAAAGAACAAGTCTTTTTTTTTATTTTTTTTTGTACGATTTTACGTTTAAATATTTATTACAATGTTTAATTTTTTAATTACATTTTTAATCAACCCTGTTGGGGGGGGGGGGGGCTTTGGTGGTCTATACAGACCCCTGACCTCTCCCCTTTTTAGACAGGGAAAGGGACTGAGGACAGAGATTCCCCAGTCCTTTTCTGTGCAGCCTCAGCTGCACTAAAGATGAATGGATAGGAAGACAAAGGCTCCTGTCCATATACAGTGAACTTTGCGACCTTTTGACACATTTCAGTCTTCAAACATAAAGATATAAAACTGTAATTTTTTTGTGAAGAATCCACAACAAGTGGGACACAATCATGAAGTGGAACAAAATGTATTGGATATTTCAAACTTTAACAAATAAAAAACTGAAAAATTGGGCATGCAAAATGATTCAGCCCCCTTAAGTTAATACTTTGTAGCGCCACCTTTTGCTGCGATTTCAGCTGTAAGTCGCTTGGGGTGTCTCTATCAGTTTTGTTAAAAAAGTTTGAAATATCCAATTCTTCACAAAAAATTACAGTTTTATATCTTTATGTTTGAAGCCTGAAATGTGGCAAAAGGTCGCAAAGTTCAAGGGGGCCGAATACTTTCGCAAGGCACTGTATAAACGGAAGCATCGTAAACACAGGTTATGAATACTCTGTTATGAATAAACAGTCAGCAATCTCTCCTCCGCCCTCTATCCTGACAGATCTGGGACAGGGGAGGGTGGAAGAGCACAGAGAGGAGATGGGGGAACCAAAGGAGCGCACAGAGGACACGGGGGGGTACCAGAGGATCAAAGGGGGGAGGACGGGGGGGCACCAGAGGAGCAAAAGGCGGAGGACACACACGGAGAGACACCAGAGGAGCAAAGGGCAGAGGACACGGAGAGACACCAGAGGAGCAAAGGGCAGAGGACACGGAGAGACACCAGAGGAGCAAAGGGCAGAGGACACGGAGAGACACCAGAGGAGCAAAGGGCAGAGGACACGGAGAGACACCAGAGGAGCAAAGGGCAGAGGACACGGAGAGACACCAGAGGAGCAAAGGGCAGAGGACACGGAGAGACACCAGAGGAGCAAAGGGCAGAGGACACGGAGAGACACCAGAGGAGCAAAGGGCAGAGGACACGGAGAGACACCAGAGGAGCAAAGGGCAGAGGACACGGGGGGGCACCAGAGGAGCAAAGGGCCGACGACACGGGGGGGCACCAGAGGAGCAAAGGGCCGACGACACGGGGGGGCACCAGAGGAGCAAAGGGCCGACGACACGGGGGGGCACCAGAGGAGCAAAGGGCCGACGACACGGGGGGGCACCAGAGGAGCAAAGGGCCGACGACACGGGGGGGCACCAGAGGAGCAAAGGGCCGACGACACGGGGGGGCACCAGAGGAGCAAAGGGCCGACGACACGGGGGGCACCAGAGGAGCAAAGGGCCGACGACACGGGGGGGCACCAGAGGAGCAAAGGGCCGACGACACGGGGGGGCACCAGAGGAGCAAAGGGCCGACGACACGGGGGGGCACCAGAGGAGCAAAGGGCCGACGACACGGGGGGGCACCAGAGGAGCAAAGGGCCGACGACACGGGGGGGCACCAGAGGAGCAAAGGGCCGACGACACGGGGGGGCACCAGAGGAGCAAAGGGCCGACGACACGGGGGGGGCACCAGAGGAGCAAAGGGCCGACGACACGGGGGGGCACCAGAGGAGCAAAGGGCCGACGACACGGGGGGGCACCAGAGGAGCAAAGGGCCGACGACACGGGGGGGCACCAGAGGAGCAAAGGGCCGACGACGGGGGGGCACCAGAGGAGCAAAGGGCGGGGGGGCACCAGAGGAGCAAAGGGCCGACGACACGGGGGGGCACCAGAGGAGCAAAGGGCCGACGACACGGGGGGGCCCCAGAGGAGCAAAGGGCCGACGACACGGGGGGCACCAGAGGAGCAAAGGGCCGACGACACGGGGGGGGCACCAGAGGAGCAAAGGGCCGACGACACGGGGGGGCACCAGAGGAGCAAAGGGCAGAGGACACGGAGAGACACCAGAGGAGCAAAGGGCAGAGGACACGGAGAGACACCAGAGGAGCAAAGGGCAGAGGACACGGAGAGACACCAGAGGAGCAAAGGGCAGAGGACACGGAGAGACACCAGAGGAGCAAAGGGCAGAGGACACGGAGAGACACCAGAGGAGCAAAGGGCAGAGGACACGGGGGGGCACCAGAGGAGCAAAGGGCCGACGACACGGGGGGGCACCAGAGGAGCAAAGGGCAGAGGACACGGAGAGACACCAGAGGAGAAAAGGGCAGAGGACACGGAGAGACACCAGAGGAGCAAAGGGCAGAGGACACGGAGAGACACCAGAGGAGCAAAGGGCAGAGGACACGGAGAGACACCAGAGGAGCAAAGGGCAGAGGACACGGAGAGACACCAGAGGAGCAAAGGGCAGAGGACACGGGGGGGCACCAGAGGAGCAAAGGGCCGACGACACGGGGGGACACCAGAGGAGCAAAGGGCAGAGGACACGGAGAGACACCAGAGGAGAAAAGGGCAGAGGACACGGAGAGACACCAGAGGAGCAAAGGGCAGAGGACACGGAGAGACACCAGAGGAGCAAAGGGCAGAGGACACGGAGAGACACCAGAGGAGCAAAGGGCAGAGGACACGGAGAGACACCAGAGGAGCAAAGGGCCGACGACACGGGGGGGCACCAGAGGAGCAAAGGGCCGACGACACGGGGGGGCACCAGAGGAGCAAAGGGCCGACGACACGGGGGGGCACCAGAGGAGCAAAGGGCCGACGACACGGGGGGGCACCAGAGGAGCAAAGGGCCGACGACACGGGGGGGCACCAGAGGAGCAAAGGGCCGACGACACGGGGGGGCACCAGAGGAGCAAAGGGCCGACGACACGGGGGGGCACCAGAGGAGCAAAGGGCCGACGACACGGGGGGGGCACCAGAGGAGCAAAGGGCGGACGACACGGGGGGGCACCAGAGGAGCAAAGGGCGGACGACACGGGGGGGCACCAGAGGAGCAAAGGGCGGACGACACGGGGGGGCACCAGAGGAGCAAAGGGCGGACGACACGGGGGGGCACCAGAGGAGCAAAGGGCGGACGACACGGGGGGGCACCAGAGGAGCAAAGGGCGGACGACACGGGGGGGCACCAGAGGAGCAAAGGGCGGACGACACGGGGGGGCACCAGAGGAGCAAAGGGCGGACGACACGGGGGGGCACCAGAGGAGCAAAGGGCGGACGACACGGGGGGGCACCAGAGGAGCAAAGGGCGGACGACACGGGGGGGCACCAGAGGAGCAAAGGGCGGACGACACGGGGGGGCACCAGAGGAGCAAAGGGCGGACGACACGGGGGGGCACCAGAGGAGCAAAGGGCGGACGACACGGGGGGGCACCAGAGGAGCAAAGGGCGGACGACACGGGGGGGGCACCAGAGGAGCAAAGGGCGGACGACACGGGGGGCACCAGAGGAGCAAAGGGCGGACGACACGGGGGGGCACCAGAGGAGCAAAGGGCGGACGACACGGGGGGGCACCAGAGGAGCAAAGGGCGGACGACACGGGGGGGCACCAGAGGAGCAAAGGGCGGACGACACGGGGGGGCACCAGAGGAGCAAAGGGCGGACGACACGGGGGGGCACCAGAGGAGCAAAGGGCGGACGACACGGGGGGGCACCAGAGGAGCAAAGGGCGGACGACACGGGGGGGCACCAGAGGAGCAAAGGGCGGACGACACGGGGGGGCACCAGAGGAGACACGGGGGGGCACCAGAGGAGGACACGGGGGGGCACCAGAGGAGGACAGAGGAGACGGGGGGGCACCAGAGGAGGACACGGGGGGGCACCAGAGGAGGACACGGGGGGGCACCAGAGGAGGACACGGGGGGGCACCAGAGGAGGACACGGGGGGCACCAGAGGAGGACACGGGGGGCACCAGAGGAGGACACGGGGGGCACCAGAGGAGGACACGGGGGGCACCAGAGGAGGACACGGGGGGCACCAGAGGAGGACACGGGGGGCACCAGAGGAGGACACGGGGGGCACCAGAGGAGGACACGGGGGGCACCAGAGGAGGACACGGGGGGCACCAGAGGAGGACACGGGGGGCACCAGAGGAGGACACGGGGGACACCAGAGGAGGACACGGGGGACACCAGAGGAGCAAAGGGCAGAGGACAATGGAGGCACCTGAGGAGGACATGGGGGGGAAGTGGAGAAGCAGAGGGAGGAGGACACAGGGGGAAGAGGACAAGGAGGGGGACCGGACTACTGAGGTCTGTCTGTATCTAACCGTCTTTTTTTTTTTTTTCTTTAAAGAAGAAAAATGATGTACATGTTCTCTTTAGGTACACATCTGGTACTGTAATTTCCAACCCACTCACCTGACGTAGAGATGTTCACCGAATTACTGGGCTCGCTGATGTAATCGCCAGCAAAGGCCACCATTCGGAATTCATACAAGGAATCCTGTGAGGGAAAAACAGGTCAGGGCTCAGATTCTTGTTCAGTATGGAGCAGATGGGTGACGTTTACAATTGTTCTACATCACTTCTTTTTTTTTTTTTATAGAAAAATTCAAAATTTGATTAAATTGGGGGGGGGGGGGGGGGCACAACTTTTTTTTTAGTTTTGGATGGAATGGTGAAGGATTAGAACCCCTACAGTTCTTACTGCTGTTTGGGTCCCTGATGGAAGATTTACCCTCTCTTTTATTTATTTATATATTTGGACCTATATTTCCCAGCGTCAAAATGCTAAAAAAAAATTGAGTTGCCACAACAACAGGAACAGAGAGACATCTTTCAATGGGGTTTCTGGTGAAAAATGTGTAGGAGGGAGGGGCTTCCCTCGCTTTTGGAGAAGTTTCCTCCTCCTTCCTGCAGTGTCTATGGACAATAGGACAAATATGGGGGAAAAAAAAATGACTAGGGTTTTAAACCTTTTCTATTTCCTGAAATAAAAATGAAAACGCTTTGAATTTAGATATACTTATTTTTTTTTTTGCAACATCTTTAACGACTTAAAGACTGCCATTTTATTCTCTGGGGTGTTAGGGGAAAAAAATACATTATGGGCCAGATTCAGAAACGTTTGTCTATCTTTCGGCGGGCGTAGCGCATCTCATTTACACTACGCCGCCGCAACTTAGAGCGGCAGGTACCGTATTCATAAAGAACTTGCGCCCTAAGTTACGGCGGCGTAGCGTAGATGGGCCGGCATAACCGCACGTAATTCGAAGTAGGCCGGTAGTGGGCGTGTTGTATGTCAATGAATCGTGACCCCACGTAAATGTCGCGCCTAACGAACGGCGCATGCGTCGTCCGTGGACGTATCCCAGTGCGCATGCTCCAAAATCACGTCGGAAATACTCAGTGCTTTCGACGTGAACGTGGCACAATTATATTACAGAAACACACACATTGTACATTATATAATACTGTAATAGATAGGATTATAGGATTTTACAAGCATTTTAACTCAGTTAACACTGGGGACTCCTGACAGGCAGGGAGGGGGAGCTGGGAGAGAAGACAGCACATTACATGGTAAGACCTACCCCGAAAATAAGCCTTACTGTGTCTTTTGTTGCCAAAATTAATATAAGACCCGGGCTTATTTTTGAGGAAACACGGAATGGTTGATATTGTATTGGTGATTGATTGTTAATGCTAATACTAATTCAAATACAAATGCACAATATAATGCAAAATCATACAATTATTGAATATTAATACATTATTGTATTTATTATTTTCCTTTTAGATGTGGATTATTTTATTTGAATTATTATTAGTATTAATAATAAATCACCAATACAAGATCAGCAGTATCAATTATATAATTATTGAATATTAATACATTATTGGATTTATTATTTTTCATTATATTGTGGATTTTATTTTATATTATTATTAGTATTAAAAATAAATCACCAATACAATATCAGCAATATTAATACTATAATTGAATATTAATACATTATTGGATTTATTAATGTTTCTGATTTTGTATTGGTGATTAATTGTTAATACTAATAATAATTAAAATAAAAATCCACAATATAATGCAAAATAATAAATCCAATAATGATATTATTAATATTGCTGATATTGAATTGGTGATTATTAATACTAATAAATATTCAAATAAAAATCCACAATATAATGCAAAATAATAAATCCAATAATGATATTATTATTATTGCCGATATTGTATTGGTGATTTATTGTTAATACTAATAATAATTCAAATAAAAATCCACAATACAATGCAAAATAATAAATCCAATAATATATTAATATGCAATAATTATATTATTAATTTTGCCGATATTGTATTGGTGATTTATTATTAATACTAAAAAAATTCAAATAAAAATCCACAATATAATGCAAAATAATAAATCCAAATAATTATATTATTAATATTGCTGATATTGTATTGGTGATTATTAATACTAATAAAAATTCAAATAAAAATCCACAATATAATGCAAAATAATAAATCCAATAATGATATTATTATTATTGCCGATATTGTATTGGTGATTTATTGTTGATACATATAATATTTTAAATAAAAATCCACAATGTAATGCAAAATGATAAATATGTTTTATTATTTTGGATTTGTTTAAAAATAAAAATATCTATTATTATTGTATTGTTGATTTTTTTAAGTATTAATGCATAACTATTGTTATATTTTTCTTATAATCTATATTATACACATGCATGATGACTATAAGGGGAACAGAACATCCCCCTAAACACTAGTATACAGTCTTGAATTTGATACCCTTCTATACTTTGGGGTATATTTATATTAAAAAATATATAGAAATATACCACAAAGTATAGAAGGGTGTCTAATTCAAGACTGTATACTAGTGTTTAGTTAAAAAAATATATATATATTCTCCCATGAAGCACTGCAGCTTCCTTTACTCACACTTTGTAAGAGCAGTGCTGGATTATGCATGGCTATATAGGGGGATATATATATATATTTTTTAAAGTGGTGTTCATCCTTTAAAACTGCCTGTAGAGTCATTTTGTGCGTTTGGGGCAAAAATCAAATCTTCTCAGGCTATATTCTTTGCAATGCACAATGCAGAAAAAGCTGCCATTGGATGGCGCTGAAGGACATACTTATTCCTACGATATTCAATGGCATTTAGTGGCCACTGGATGGCACCGGGGAGCATATTTGTTTCCTATGCTATTCGGTGCCATCTACTGCCCATTACGGCCACTAGATGGCGAGGACCATCATAAGAAATAAGCATGCTACTTAGCGCCATCTAGTGGCCATAATAATGCAATTTCCACATCGACACATCCCAAATTGCACAAAATATAAAATTGTGTCCCATTAGCACAGAATAAATTTGCGGGCAGTTTTAATGGATAAACAGCGAAGCAATTTTTATTTTATTTGTTATAAATACACACCACATGCCCATGTTTGTGTCAGGGCTTGGCTCAGCCCTTCCTTCTCTGAGCTGGCCGCTCAGCTGTCGGCTAATTGCCAGCTCCTATCTCTCCACAGTGACTCACCTGTTGAGGATATCCTGCTCGTCAGTCCTGCCTACTTAAGCCGTCCAGTTCAGTTGCTCTCTGCCTTCGCCTTGGTCAACATTACAGAGACTTTCTCCTGCATTCCTGTCGAAGACTAGCTTGGCTGACGTTCCTTCTGGCTCCTGATCCTGCTGGTCAGTCCAGCTCAGTTTCTCTCTGCCTTCGCCTTGGTCAACATCACAGAGACTTTCTCCTGCGTTCCTGTTGAAGACTTGCTTGGCTGACGTCTCTTCGTTTTACTACGTTTATCTCTGGCTCTCTGACATTTGGCTCGGTTGACTACCCGATCCGGTTCCTAACCTCTGGCTATGTTTTGACTATGCTTACTCTGTTTATCTTTTTATTATTAAACAAGTGTGATTTAACTGTACTTCTGTCTCGGTCTGATTCATGGTTTCTGACAGTTTGACATCTCCCTCTCATCCAGGGTGATAGAAGGCTGCTACTTAAAGTACCGTTATAGGTCTACCCAACTTGGCTAGTTTTGAACCAAAACACACTGGCATTCAGAAGTTTTTTTTTTTAGTGGTCTCAGCCACCTTCTTACCTTAAAGAGCCCGGGAACCAGAAGCTCCGTCTGGGTGGTTGGGATGGACTCGTCAAGAAGCTCCCAGGCTCCCTCATCGCGCCTGCACTCCAGACCATACCCACGCAGAGGGAGGAAGGACCGCAGGGGCGGGGCCCAGATCAGCAGCACTCCACGGGAGGTCTCATTGGCCGAAAGGTAACGGGGAGGAGTCAGAGTATCCCGAGAGTCTGTGGTGGGTACAGGTGGAGGTAAGGTGGTGGGCGGGATACCTGAGAGGCCAAAACATTAGTGATTATTGAAGAGGAGGAAATGTTAAGCAGGTGTTAAGAGAGACGAGAAGGGAGAGCCACCGGTGACGGGACCACACGAAGGGAGCACCAAAGGTGAACAGCAGGCAGAAAAGAGACAGTGCTTACTGACGAAACGGTCACTTACTGAGAGGAGAGGCCTCCACAATTTCACTGAATGGCCCGCTGCCCAACTTGTTCTGAGACAGAACGCTGAACTGGTACGTGTTTTCTGACTGCAGGTTCTCCACCACAAGGTAATTGGCACCAACTGAGGCAGACAGGGAAATCCACTCGTGGTGGCCGTGAGCGAGCTTCTTCACCCTGGCAAGAGACGGAAAACGGCCAACGCCGGTCAGCAGCGATCCGGGAGGAGAAAAGATGGTAGATCCAGTGTGGAGAAGATGGAGGTCCCCAAACTTGTAGCGTCCTAGGAAACTGACCCCGAGTGTCAGCGTGTCGTTTTGGGGAACCACCAGGTTTGGATGCGATTTTGAGGACCCCCAAGGATCAGTGTGTCATTGTAGCAGGACCCCCCGCCCCCAAGTGTTGGTGTTCTGGGAACCTCAGCGGTCATGTTGGAGACCACCAAGTATGGGTGTCATTTTGGGGAACCCCCAAATATCAGTGTGTTAATGTTCAAGACCCTCAAGCGTCAGTTCCTCATAGTTTTGGGACCTCAAATGTAGTTGTTGCGGGGACCAGAATGTGTGGGTGTCATTTGGGAGATCCCAAGGATCCCCCAAATAACATATTGTTTGGGATCCTGAGTGTCTGTGTATTATTTTCTGGACCCTGGGGAATCAGTGTGTCATTGTCTTGGGGACCACCAAGTGTGGGTGACATTATGGGGGGGCCCCCATGGATCAGTGTGTCCATGTTCTGGGAACCTCACGTATAATTGTTTTGGGGACCACCAAGTATGGGTGTCATTTTGGAACCCCCAAGTATCAGTGTGTCATTGTTCTTGGAGACTCAAATGTAGTGGTTTTGGGGACCAGTAATGTGTGGGTGGTATTTTGGGGATACCAGGGATCAGTGCTTACTGTCTGGGATCCTGAGTGTCTGTATTATGTTCTGGACCCCCAATTGTAAGTGCGTCATCAGCGTGTCATTGTTTTAGACCCCAGTTGTCAGTGCGTCATTGTTCTGGACCCTCAAATGTTATTGTTCTGGATCCTCAAAACGTCAGTGTGTGATTGTTCTGGACCACCAAACATCAGTGTGCCATTGTTCTAGGGTCTTACGTGTTAGGTACCCTAGAACAATGGCACACCAACACTTGGGGACCCTAGAACAATGGCACACTAATGCCTCGTTTCCACTGAGCGGTTCGGTACGCTATTTTGGGTGTTTCCATTATGAAAAGTATGCCATAAAACCGAAACGTCCCGCACCATTCTGGGTCCTGCTTCAGATGTGGGGGCCATAGAAAATGGAACGGTTCGGTTAGAGCGGAGCTACAATACATTCCACTGATTGGTGGACACGCTAGGCATTTTTTCTAAACCCTGTATGGCGTCCGACTTGTAGTGAAAACGCTCACCGGAATAGACTGGACCATTCTAACCGTTCCATACTGTACCGACCTGAACCATTCCGCTCAGTGGAAACAAGGCAATAAGTGTTAATGTACCATTGTTCTAGGGTCCCCAAGTTTTAGGGTGCCATTGTTCTAGGGTCCCCAAGTTTTAGGGTGCCATTGTTCTAGGGTCCCCAAGTTTTAGGGTGCCATTGTTCTAGGGTCCCCAAGTGTTAGTGTGCCGTTGTTCTAGGGACCCTAAATGTTAGTGTGCTGTTGTTCTAGGGTCCCCAAGTGTTAGTGTGCCATTGTTCTAGGGACCCTACATGTTAGTGTGCTGTTGTTCTAGGGTCCCAACGTTTTAGTTTGCCATTGTTCTAGGTTCCCCAATTGTTAGTGTGCCATTGTTCTAGGTTCCCAAGTGTTATTGTGCCATTGTTTTAGGGTCCCCAAGTGTTATTGTGCCATTGTTCTAGGGTCCCCAAGTGTTGGTGTGCCATTGTTTTAGGGTCCCAAGTGTTATTGTGCCATTGTTCTAGGGTCCCCAAGTGTTGGTGTGCCATTGTTTTAGGGTCCCCAAGTGTTGGTGTGCCATTGTTCTAGGGTTCCCAAGTGTTATTGTGCCATTGTTCTAGGGTCCCCAAGTGTTGGTGTGCCATTGTTTTAGGGACCCTAAGTGTTGGTGTGCCATTGTTCTAGGGTCCCCAAGTGTTATTGTGCCATTGTTCTAGGGTCCCCAAGTGTTGGTGTGCCATTGTTTTAGGGACCCTAAGTGTTGGTGTGCCATTGTTCTAGGGTCCCCAAGTGTTATTGTGCCATTGTTCTAGGGTCCCCAAGTGTTGGTGTGCCATTGTTCTAGGGTTCCCAAGTGTTATTGTGCCATTGTTTTAGGGTCCCCAAGTGTTATTGTGCCATTGTTTTAGGGTCCCCAAGTGTTGGTGTGCCATTGTTCTAGGGTCCCCAAGTTTTGGAGGTCACCGTAAACCATCAGTACCAGTTTCACACCTATTTTATACCTCAAAAGAAAATATAGACGATACTTTTAAATTAAAAATACTACCAATATCGGTAAAACGTGAGATGAATGTGAAAATGTTTGATTTGTACAGTAGATGTTTACCATTCAATTATTTACACTGATCTTCTATGTTCTGAACACAATTCAAAGATCTAATTATTATTTTTTGCAACATTGTATCTTCTGTACAAACCAAGCTGAATGCAAAGACACAATCTATACCAGGGGCCTCCAAACTTTCGAAACAAAAGGGCCAGGTTACTTGCCTTTTAAACTTTAGGGGGGCCGGACTGTAGCCAGCGGGAGTAGAAAATGCCCTGGCATTGGTGGGAGTAAACGATGCCATAGGCTCGGTGGTTGGTGGGAGTAAAAATAAATAAAAAATAAACACATTATTGATGTCAGTGGGAGAATGAGTTCCCCATCTCTTGTGTCAGTACCACATTGTTGGTGTCAGTGGGGAAGATTTTTTTTGTCCCAAGTGCCACATCCGGGCTGCAGTTTGGAGACCCCTGATCTATACAATGGTTTCTACACACTACACGTTAGATGGGCTACACGACAAGGAGATGAATCGGATTTTCATTCTTACACATGGGGGGGGGGGGCGTTTTGTAGCTCTTAAAGGGCGTAGGAGCGCCACCCCCCCCCTCTCCTGGCACCGCTCTAATCACCATAGATAGATTCATGCAATCGCAGCCTCACTGTGCCCATCAATCGCAGCCTCACTGTGCCCATCAAACACAGCCTCACTGTGCCCATCAAACACAGCCTGATTCAGGTGTCTGGCCCCTTTTTCGGGCACCTGTATTACAGCGGTGGGGGTGTTTTTGGAAGCACTGAACTAGAGCCATAGCCTCTAATAGGCGTCCAAAAAATGTTAGAAGCGCGCGCATCGCTCTGCGTTCGCTTCTCACTCAGCTGTATGTTAGGAAAGTGAATTTGCTTTCCTAACATCAAACCGCCTCTTAGCCAATCAGGTGCATCAGGTCTGTATTACCTGTCACCTGATTGGCTAAAACAACAGGCGCTGCGATTGGATGGCTATGGCGTCCGATCACAGCAGAGGACGGGAGGAGGAGCGGGCGGAAGAAGACATCGGGGTCGGGGACGAAATGGAGGACACAAGACACCTCTCGCCTCCTGCCACCGTCTCCCCGCTGCCCACCCGAGACAAGGTAAGTGCCAGGCAGATGGTGGGGGGCACAGTGGCAACACATGGGGCACAGTGGCAACACATGGGGCACAGGGAGGCTGCAATTGTTTTCTTTCAGAATTTTTCAGTTTGTTTGCGCCCCCCAAAATTTGGAGCACCAGGCCGCCACTGAAAGCATATACTGTATATAAGAAAATGTTCTGCAAGCCCCTCACCAAAAACGAAGTAAGCAAATCTCTAGAGTTTGGAAGAGCATCAGGGAAAAGAAGAGCTTGGCGAGGTCTTTCTTTCACTATCGGTCAGGGTGATGAATGTGAGAGAGGAAATTTCTCTGAGGCTTAAGGTCTTCTTATGGAAACCCCCATCTCACTGGTCACCCTCGGTCTCAGCCATGGTGGGGGGGGGGAGACACAAGACTTCCATGCATCAACCATGGATACATCTCCTTCTAGGTTAGTAAAAGAAAACTCACAGCGGGGCATACCAAACGCTGAACCTCTGGAAGTATCCTCCATCGAAGCCGGGGCTCCAGGTGATGTTTATTGCGTTCACCAACGACTGGGCGGACACATTGCTCACTGCGTGGGGACTGGTGCCTGCAAAAAAAAAAAAAAATCACATGATCAGAGTTTGTTACAAGACAAAATACCCGTCTCAGGCCGCGTACACACGATCGGTTCAAACCGATGAAAACGGACCGAAATTCGTTTTCATCGGTCCAAACCGATCGTGTGTGGGCGCCATCGGTCAGTTATCCTTCCGTCAAAAAAACAGAGAACTTGCTTTAAAATTGAACCGATGGACAGCTAAACAATCGGTCAAAACCGATCGTTAGTATGCAAAAGCATCGGTTAAAAGGCCGCGCATGCTCGGAAGCATTGAACTTTGTTCGTTGTATTAAAACACGTAAACGTCACCGCGTACTGATACGATCGTTTTTTTTTTAACCGATGGTGTGTAGGCACATCAGACCAGTCAGCTTTATCGGTGAACCAATGAAAACAGTCCTTCGGAGCGTTCTCATCGGATGGACTGATCGTGTGTACGCGGCTTTAGAGGTTCAGCCTTCAAGTGAACTTGGAGGTGATTGCAAACATTTTATCGTTGTCAAAAGTTTGTAGAATTCACCTCCGTAACGTCTCTAAAATTCGCCCCTTTTTAACAAATGAAACCACCAAACTCCTCATTCACTCCCTTGTTATCTCTCGCCTTGACTATTGCAACTCCCTTCTCATTGGCCTGCCTCTTCATAGGCTCCTCCCCTCTTCAGTCTATCATGAATGCTGCTGCCAGACTTATCCACCTTACCAACCGCTCAGTGTCTGCCAAACCTCTCCTCCAATCCCTGCACTGGCTCCCGATCACCCAGTGAATTAAATTCAAAATACTAACCACAACCTACGAAGCCATCCACAACTCCCTGCCCCGAGCTACATCACCAGTCTTGTCTCCAAACATATCCCAATCTGTCCTCTCCGCTCTTCTCAGGACTAGTGTTGCTCACGAATATTCGCATTGCATATTCGAGTCTTCGCGAATAACTTGAATATTGCGGCGAATATTCGCTATGGCGAATATTCGTATTTTTTCAAATTTATTTTTAAAACAGATCACATCCTAGTGATCTCCATCGACGTGTAAAAGCATTGCTGGTATGATTAGAGAGAGACCCTGGGCCGAGTAGCTGATGCCATTCTTTTATGTTGCCGAAAATTCGCATTGCGAATTTTCGGCAACATAGAAGAATCGCATCAGCTACTCGGCCCTTCTTTTGCATCAGAGCCAATCAGAATAACTTGAATATTCGACAAACGGAATATTGCGCGATTATCTTCTCCGCCCTTCTTTTGCATCAGAGCCAATCAGAATAACTCGAATATTCGGCAAAAGGAATATTGCGCGATATTCCTTTTGCCGAATATTCAAGTTATTCTGATTGGCTCTGATGCAAAAGAAGGGCGGAGAAGATAATCGCGCAATAGGAATATTGCGCGATTATCTTCTCCGCCCTTCTTTTGGCCCCTTATTCTCCTTTCTTTTAAGTAGAGTTAGTGTAGAGTTAGTGTTTAGTGCATATTAGTTTAGTAATACAGGAAATGATCTCCGTTTATGAGAATTTCGCAATCATTTTCGCATTAGCGAAATTTCGCAAAATTTTTTTTGGATTAAATATCACGAATATTCGATATTAGCGAATATTCTTCTATATATTCGCGCAATATCGCGAAATCGAATATAGCGTATTCCGCTCAACACTACTCAGGACCTCCTACTGTCAAGCTCTCTTGTCTCTTCCTCCCATGCTCGTCTCCAGGATTTCTCCAGAGCCTCTCCCATCCTCTGGAACTCACTACCTCAACCTGTCCGGCTATCCCCTACTCTTGCTACCTTCAGGCGATCCCTGAAAACTCATCTCTTCAGGGAAGCCGATCACGTTTCCAACTAATCTTTTACCACTTCCATCAGCTCATTCCCCAGTTACAACCTTTTGTAACACCTGCCCCACCCTTTTAGATTGTTAGCTCTTCTGAGCAGGGCCCTCTTAATCCTCTTGTATTTTATTGTATTGTCTCCCTTTTATATTGAAAAGCGCTGAGTAAACTGTTGGCTTTATATAAATCCTGTATAATAATAATCATTTTTAATGAAAGGACCTTCTAAAAAAACAGGCGCCAAAAGTTTCCTTCTATTACTGTCACTAGGTAGAACACCCGCTAAGGCAGGGATCCTCAAACTATGGCCCTCCAGCTGTTGCAAAACTACACTTCCCATGAGGCATTGTAAAACTCTGACATTCACAGACATGACTAGGCATGATGGGAATTGTAGTTGCTGAACACCTGGAGGGCCATAGTTTGAAGACCCCTGCGCTAAGGGATCATTAGAGACCGGTAGGAACACTGCTACTGGACGGGAGGGTTGTAGGTTTTCAGGGTTGACCTCTGTGGGGGCAGGACTTTGTTCTGAATTCTGAAAAGTTCAGGACAGGAAAACTAATCTTTTAAATTAAGAAACCTTGTGGTGTCCTCTCGTAAACAGGGACCTTGCGGTGTCTGTCTACTGTTGAGCAGGGACCTTGACAGGGGGGTCTACTCTTGAGCGGGAACCTTGCATGGTCTGCACTTAAGCTTGTAGGGAGGGGTCTACTCTTGAGCAGGGACCTTGCGGAGGGGTCTACTCTTCAGCAGGGACCTTGCGGAGGGGTCTACTCTTCCGCAGGGACCTTGCGGAGGGGTCTACTCTTCCGCAGGGACCTTGCGGAGGGGTCTACTCTTCCGCAGGGACCTTGCGGAGGGGTCTACTCTTCCGCAGGGACCTTGCGGAGGGGTCTACTCTTCAGAAGGGACCTTGCGGAGGGGTCTACTCTTGAGAAGGGACCTTGCATGGCCTGCACTTAAACACTTAGGGTTGTAGGTTTTCAGGGTTGACCTCTGTGGGGGCAGGACTTTGTTCTGAATTCTGAAAAGTTCAGGACAGGAAAACTAATCTTTTAAATTAAGAAACCTTGTGGTGTCCTCTCGTAAACAGGGACCTTGCGGTGTCTGTCTACTGTTGAGCAGGGACCTTGACAGGGGGGTCTACTCTTGAGCGGGAACCTTGCATGGTCTGCACTTAAGCTTGTAGGGAGGGGTCTACTCTTGAGCAGGGACCTTGCGGAGGGGTCTACTCTTCAGCAGGGACCTTGCGGAGGGGTCTACTCTTCCGCAGGGACCTTGCGGAGGGGTCTACTCTTCCGCAGGGACCTTGCGGAGGGGTCTACTCTTCCGCAGGGACCTTGCGGAGGGGTCTACTCTTCCGCAGGGACCTTGCGGAGGGGTCTACTCTTCAGAAGGGACCTTGCGGAGGGGTCTACTCTTGAGAAGGGACCTTGCATGGCCTGCACTTAAACACTTAGGGTTGTAGGTTTTCAGGGTTGACCTCTGTGGGGGCAGGACTTTGTTCTGAATTCTGAAAAATTCAAGCTCCAGGACCGGAGAACAGATTTTTTTGGTTAAGAAGCCTTGTGGTATCCTCATGTAAGTAGGGACCTTGCGTGGTCCACTCTTAAACAAGAACCCTGTGGTATCTTGCATGGTCTACTCTTGAGCAGGGACCTTGCATGGTCTACTCTTGAGCAGGGACCTTTTGTGGTCAATTTTTTAAGCAGGGACTTTTTGGGAGATCTTGCAGTGTCTACACTTATGCAGGAACCTTTCAGTGTTAGCTCCTAACCAGGAAACTTAAAGTGTCTATTCTTAAGCACTGCTTTTAGTTTAAACTTTTGATCCAACTCTTAGCTTTGCCACCCCCCCCCCCCACATTCACGCAAACCAATAACAGCCCAGCCTTCAGCAACTGCCAACAGCGAGCTTATTGGTTGTCTGAGATGATGGGAAGATGGGGCAGATCTAAGAGTTAAAACTTAAGCCCACGTGGACTGGTCACCTCAGGATAAGGCGGCGCACTAATAACAGACTGGAGGAAATGAAAGGTTCTTCAAAAGGCACCGGCTCTTGATCCCTATTGATTTGTACATTCGATCAGAAAACATCCGTAACAATAAACAAACTTATACAGTCCTAAACCTTCACATACAACATACCCAATACAAAGACAGAAGTGCGCGTGCTAATTCTGGCCACGTTATTGCCAGCGGCGCATTCCCACAGGCCGTGCTCCTCCTTGGTGAGAGGTCGGAATATCAAACTGCCGTTTACGTCCATCTGAGCACCACTTTTACCGGGCATCCCAAGCTGTGGGGCAAAAACGGGTCCTGTTAATAGAGCAATTTATGACATCGGAACAAGTGTTTAAGCCTCACTTCCAATCTTTTAGACAATGGTCACCAGGATGACTAGTGAATTTCCCCAGCGGGACAGTATTACAAACCCGAGAGAGGTTCCAACCCAACTAGTTTTCTCCAACCATAAAATAAAATGTGTAGGCCTTGGGGTGTAACATTGGTGGTCAACAGAAGGAATTTGACCCCTTACGGTGGTGGTCAGAATTCCAAAACCAATATTGGTGTCACGCCATTGGCTCTGCCCATTAATGTTAGCCCTGGGACTATAGAGGCACCAATCGGACGGGAGGCCAGGCCCTGGGACTATGGCAATACCATCGGACGGGAGGCCAGGCCCTGGGACTATGGCAATACCATCGGACGGGAGGCCATGCCCTGGGACTACGGAGACACAATAAGATGGGAGGGCAGACCCTGTAACTATGAAGGCCCCATCGGATGAGAGGGCAGGCCCTGGAACTATGGCGGCACCATTTGAGAGGAGGGCAGGCCTTGAGACTATGGAGGTCCCATCGGATGGGAGGGCAGGCCCTGGAACTATGGCGGCACCATTTGAGAGGAGGGCAGGCCTTGAGACTATGGAGGCACCATCGGATGGGAGGGCAGGCCCTGGAACTATGGCGGCACCATTTGAGAGGAGGGCAGGCCTTGAGACTATGGAGGTCCCATCGGATGGGAGGGCAGGCCCTGGAACTATGGCGGCACCATTTGAGAGGAGGGCAGGCCTTGAGACTATGGAGGCACCATCGGATGGGAGGGCAGGCCCTGGAACTATGGCGGCACCATTTGAGAGGAGGGCAGGCCTTGAGACTATGGAGGTCCCATCGGATGGGAGGGCAGGCCCTGGAACTATGGCAGCACCATTTGAGAGGAGGGCAGGCCTTGAGACTATGGAGGCACCATCGGATGGGAGGGCAGGCCCTGGAACTATGGCGGCACCATTTGAGAGGAGGGCAGGCCTTGAGACTATGGAGGTCCCATCGGATGGGAGGGCAGGCCCTGGAACTATGGAGGCACCATCGGATGGGAGGTTAATCAGACACAGCTCAAGGAACCTCTAGCAACCTCTGGAGGAACCCTAGTTGAGAATGTATGCTCTAACCCTTCCCTTTTTATTTTATATAATGTTTTGTTTGGGATTCTTCTTTTATGAAAGTCCTGCCTGTCCATTCTCACCTTGGCCCAGCTGATGTCGGGAAGTGGGTCCCCGGTAGCGGCACAAGGGATGATCAGCTCCCTCCCCACATCCTGGAAATACTCATCTTTTGGAAGGTCGGTGAAGGAGGGTGGATCCTAAAAAAAGCATAAACAAAAAGACATAGTAAAAGGAATCATGGCAGAATGATAGGTTGTCAATGCTGAATTTTTTTTTTTTTTACTTTTCGGACCCAACCCTAGCCTTCCCCAATCCACATATATGGCCCACAACTTAAGTCCAACCAGCCAGCAAACTCATCCATTGGCCATGGCCTGAACACACCTCCAGCGGCCCCTTCAGTGCTCCTCTTAAAGTCAATGGGTCAAAGTCAACTAGTCAATTTGGCCACAGTGTACTGAGCTGTATGGTCTTTCTCCACCGGCCCTAATGGAGAGGCCATGGAAGCGAACTTCAGAGGGCAGTCATAGGGCCTAGTCCACGAACTCGGTGAAGGAGAGACTAAAGAGCCAATAAAGTTGGCCTAGGTTCCAGATGCTGGAGGCAGTGGCGGGACAAGTTCACCCAGCACCCAGGGCAAAGATGCAAAATGGGCCTTCCCGGCCCTGGATGGAGAAGGTGGACCTTAAGTGTAAAAACATTGTTACCCTTTAGGTGTATCTAAACCCAAAAAACACACAAACTTTAATGGAAACATTCTACACAATTTTAACCAGGATTGCCCCATGGTCCACCATACCTTCAGGATGACAGCGGTGGGCAGAGACACCCCCATGCTTCCATAGCTGTTGTAGGGAGTGCAGGTGTACATGCCAAGGGCATCATCATTCCCCGTTGCCACAACAATCGAGCCGTCCTCATCCAGGTACCATCCTGGGAACTGGCAACAAGAATGGAGGGGAAACCCCATAAATATCACATTTTATAAAATATTAGATCTTGACCACAGTCGTGGCCTCCTGAGGCCACCTTCTTTCCATGGAGGGGTTATTTTTGACAAGCGAACAATGCTTGTGCGTTTTTGCGAAAATCCTAATTTTTAGTTACTATTAACACTTAAAAATTATTTTAAAAAAATTACCTCGCAAAATCCTATCCAAATATATAATATTTAGGAACTCGTCAATACCAGACAAGGTACAGTCAGTCACAAAAAAATTGTAATAAAAAATAAAATAAAAGAAATAGAAGAAATAGAACAAATGTATCTGCACTTGCATAAATGTATTTAAAAAAATGAATATAAAACGATTACATTTTATATGTTTTATTAAAAAAGAAATATATAAATAACATTTCATTAAAAAAAATATATATATCAACTATTACATCTTATATCTATATTAAAAATATATAAACCATTATATTTGAAAAATTTAAATGGTAAAGTGTTTACATTTTATATTTAAAACATTTAATAATATCAACTATTACATTTTTATATTACAATTAAATAATATATAAACACTTATGAATTATATTTAAAATTTAAATGTTATATTAAACAAGAATGAATACAAACTATTACATTTTTATATTACAATGAAATAATATATTAACACTTATATATTTAAAGTTTAAATGTTATGTTTATTAAAGAAATTCAATAATATAAACTAAACAATTTTTTTATATTAAATCATATATATAAAATTTAAAAAGTTATATTTATAAAAAAAATGAAATATAAACTATAAACATTTTTATATTACAATGAAATAATATATTAAGACTTTTATATATTGTATTTAAAATTGAAATTTTATGTTTATTAAAAAAATTCAATAATATAAACTAAAAACTATTTTTTTATATTAAAACTAAATAATATATAAACTTAACATTTCATATTTAAAATGAAATATATAAGCTATTATATTTATATTCTAATTACAAATATAATATATGTTTGAAAAATAAATAATATAAAACTATTACATTTTATATTTATATTAAAAAATAAATATATAAAAACGAGTTTATATTATATATAAAAAGAAAATTAAAGAATATAAACTTAATTTTATATTTAAAAAAATTAATGAAATAAACTATTATATATTAAATATAAAAATGAAAAAAACTATTATTCAAAATGTGGTATATAATCTTCTGAAACACCTCAGTGAGAAACGATACCACATTTCAGCCACTAGATGGAGCCGATGATCATAGAAATTAATCTACTGCAGAAAAAAAGTAGAAAATGTGTCCAATCTGCACGAATGTGCATGACATTCGTCCAGTGAATGTATTTCTTGATTTTTTAACTAGACCCCTTTATGTTTAAAAGTTGTCACTTTGTAACAGACTGGTGGGATTTACATTCTGCAGACTTGAATGCAGCAAAGTGACATCGCGTAAACACAAAGGGGTCCAACTAAAAAAAAAAAACGTCATGCACATTCGTGCAGATTGGACGCGTTTTCTCCTTATTTTCTGCAACAGATTAATAACTATGATCATTAGCGCCATCTAGTGGCCAAAATGTGATATCGTTTTGTGAATTGCCTGAATGAGGAAATATGCTGCATTTTGGCCACTAGATGGAGTTTGTAGGCGGCACCACCCGTCGAACTTGCCAATTGGAGCGGCACTGCAACTGCGGGGCAAATGATTGTCTTACAGTTGCGGCGCAGTCATGCATTAATTGCCAATAAAAATAAAATTAATAAACTTGGTATCAAGAGGTGGCAGTATTGCATCCTGACTGCCTGTCTGCCACTGCTATACCGCCCTCTGAAAAGCGAGCCACAGCAGATCTCTTTTCAGAGGGTGGTCATTGGTGTGAAAGGGGCCCTTTGGGGTCACGGAGGTCTCCTACCTTGTCAAGCTTCAGCGGGAGGCCGTCCTTGGTCCAATTGACGAACAACAGTGGCGGATTGGCTCTGGCCGGGCACCGGATCATGCCGCGCATGCCGATGGGCAGGTAGGTTTCAGCGGGCATGTCGGTCACGTAGGCCGGATCTGGAGGAGAAATTGGAAGAGGAGAAAAATAAAGAAGAAGATCAACGGCACATATTTTTAATAGGTTATTATTTTCAATAAATCAATAGCAACAAAAATATCAGCGTGTTCAAAAACTAAAACAAATGATATGACAAAATTACATTTAGAATGATATAATTTATTATTATTGTAATAATATTGTAACAAAAATAAAGTGTGTGTGTGTGTATATATATATATATATATATATATATATATATATATATATATATATATATATATATATATATATATATATATATATACACACACACACACACATATACACACATATACATATACACTTTATTTTTGTTATACAATTATTGCAATAATATTATAATAAAAATAAAATTTAGAATATATAACTACTATATATATATTATATATACACACACACACAAACACATATACACACACTTATTTGTTATAATATTACTACAATAATAATATTATTATATAAAGATATGTATAATATATATATATATTTTTTTTTTTACACACACACACACACACACACACACATATATACACACATATAAATACACACACTTATTTTTGTTACATTACAATAAAATATTAGTTCCAAATGTATATATATATATATATATATATATATATATATATATATATATATATATATATATATATATATAAAAAAATCTACATTTTTATAATATTATTATTGTAATAATATTCTTAAAAAAAATATTTTTTTATATTATTATACATTTCTTTCATAAGCAATTTTTTTTTAAATGTATTTCCTACTGAGAATAGTGGTTGTATATTGCCCGAGGCACTTGGACAATTCCGGACCAAAAACATAAATACAGTCGCAAAACCAAAGATCAGAGCAGCCAATCGGAATAATATTCTAAATGCCGACTCTGTTGTTTGGTTTTGCGAAAGGCAAAGTTATTGCTACATAAACAGGCCCATAGCAGAAAAGTAAAAAAATGTATTCTGGTCCAAAGGGGCTGTACAGATGTGGGAGTGGAAGTGGCTAAACAGGATGGAAGGGAAATGCTTCCAATAAAAAAAATTCAAAACTAAATTAAATAATATATAAAAAAAAAAAATCCACTCTTGTTTGTCAACTGAACCAATGACAGAAGATGGGTGCAGTTGACCAACACCACCAGTAGACGGCGCTATAGAGCAGGGAATGATCAATGCAGCCAGAAAGGGGCCATTTTACCGCAACAATTTGCACAGCTGCGCCGCTTTCAAGAGCGGGAAATTCCAGAGATGCAAATCATACCACAAGAAAAAAAAAGGGGGGGGGGGTTACATACGCAGTACAGTGAGGTAGGCCGAGGCCGAGGGCGACTTCCACAGGCCGTTGCTGGGAATGCAGGTGTACTTCCCAGAATCCTCCGGGGTGACCTGCTGCAGCAGAAAGCTCCCGTCCACGAGGATGCGCACTCTGGACTGCAGGCGGCTGCAAAGGAAAGTTTAGAGGTCAGTCACTGGAGTGGGGCAAATCCCAGCAGGAAGTCAGACATCACTAAATGTGACCAATAAAAGTGGAGCAACAATTTTTTATTTTTTTTTATTTTTTTAAGGGGGGGGGGGGTACCCCATGTAAGTTTTTTTTATAAAAAGGGGGGCATGTCTTTTTTTTTAAAAAAAGGGAGGAAACCCCATGTCAGTTTTTTTTTAAAGGGGGGGACCCTATGTCATTTAAAAAAAAAAAAGGGGGAACCCATGTCAGGTTTTTTTTTTTAAAGGGGGGGGGGGACCCCATGTCAGGTTTTTTTTTTTTTAAGGGGGGAACTCATGTTAGTTTTATTTTTTTTTAAAAGGGGGGGAACCCCATATCAGGTTTTTTTTTAAAAAGGGGGAGAACCCCATATCAGGTTTATTTTAAAAAAAAGGGGAGAACCCCATGTCAGGTTTATTTAAAAAAAAAAGGGGGAGAACCCCATGTCAGGTTTATTTTTTTTAAAAGGGTTGAACCCCATGTCAGGTTTATTTTTAAAAATAGGGGAGAACCCCATGTCAGGTTTATTTTTAAAAAAAGGGGAGAACCCCATGTCAGGTTCATTTTAAAAAAAAGGGGAGAACCCCATGTCAGGTTTATTTTTAAAAAAAGGGGAGAACCCCATGTCAGGTTCATTTTAAAAAAAAGGGGAGAACCCCATGTCAGGTTTATTTTTAAAAAAAGGGGAGAACCCCATGTCAGGTTTATTTTTTAAAAAAAGGTGAGAACCCCATGTCAGGTTCATTTTTTAAAAAAAGGTGAGAACCCCATGTCAGGTTCATTTTTAAAAAAAAGGGGAGAACCCCATGTCAGGTTTATTTTTAAAAAAAGGGGGAGAACCCCATGTCAGGTTTATTTTTTAAAAAAAAAAGGGGAGAACACCATGTCAGGTTTATTTTTTAAAAAAAAGGGGAGAACCCCATGTCAGGTTTATTTTTTAAAAAAAGGGGAGAACACCATGTCAGGTTTATTTTTAAAAAAAAAGGGGAGAACCCCATGTCAGGTTTATTTTTTAAAAAAAAGGGGAGAACACCATGTCAGGTTTATTTTTTAAAAAAAGGGGAGAACCCCATGTCAGGTTTATTTTTAAAAAAAGGGGAGAACCCCATGTCAGGTTTATTTTCAAAAAAAAAGGGGAGAACACCATGTCAGGTTTATTTTCAAAAAAAAAGGGGAGAACCCCATGTCAGGTTTATTTTAAAAAAAAGGGGAGAACCCCATGTCAGGTTTATTTTAAAAAAAAGGGGAGAACCCCATGTCAGGTTCATTTTAAAAAAAAGGGGAGAACCCCATGTCAGGTTTATTTTTAAAAAAAAGGGGAGAACCCCATGTCAGGTTTATTTAAAAAAAAAAAGGGGAGAACCCCATGTCAGGTTTATTTAAAAAAAAAAAAGGGGAGAACCCCATGTCAGGTTTATTTAAAAAAAAAAAAGGGGAGAACCCCATGTCAGCTTTATTTTAAAAAAAAGGGGAGAACCCCATGTCAGGTTTTTTTTAAAAAAAGGGGGGGAGGCAACCCCATGTCATGTTTTTCTTTTTAAAGGGGGGGGGAACCCCATGTCAGTTTATTTTTATTTTTTAAAGGTGGGAACCCCGTGTCAGATTTTTTCTTTTTTTTAAAAGGGGGGGAGGAAACCCCATGTCAGGTTTTTTTTTTATTATTTAAAAGGGGGGAGGAACCCCATGTCAGGTTTTTTTTTGTTTTTTTTTAAAGGGGGGAGGAACCCCATGTCAGGTATTTTTTTTATTTAAAAGGGGGAGGAAACCCATGTCAGGTTTTTTTTTTCTAAAGGGGGGGGGGAGACCCCATGTCAGGTTTTTTTTTTAAAAAGGGGGGGACCCCATGTCAGGTTTTAAAAAAGAAAAAGAAAAGGGGAACACCATGTCAGGCTTTTTTTTAAGGGGGGAACCCATGTTAGTTTTATTTTTTTTAAGAAGGGGGAGAACCCCATGTCAGGTTTTTATTTTTTTTGTCATTTGTGTCCCATTCGGAAGATTTTCTCTTTCAAATGCAAACTCCCCCTTACCTGAGCAGGTAAACGTTGCTGTTCCCGTGGAACCAGCTGTAGGTGAGGTTGGCGGGGTAGGCTTCTGCCTGGCAGGTCAGAAAGGCATCTTGGGAAATATTCATGGTGATGTTTTCTGGAGGGACAACAATGACGGGCGGACCTGAGAAAAAAAAAAAGATAATAGGGGATATCAGGTAATTATACGTATGTAAAAACTGTATAAAATAGCAAAAAAAAAAAAAACACACTTTGTAGAACCCCCTTTCTCTACAGGTCTTTTTGGGGGTGTCTCTACCAGCTTTGCCCATCTAGAGAGGGAAATTTCTGCCTATTCTTCTTTGTAAAATATCTCAGTCTCTGTCAGATTGGATGGAGAGCGTCTGTGATCAGCAATTTTCAAGTCTTGTCCACAGATTCTCAATGGGATTTAGGTCTGAACTGTGATTGAGCCATTCTAACACATGAATAGGCTTTAATCTAAACCATTCTATTGTAGCTCTGGCTGTACTTTAGGGTCGTTGTCCTGCTGGAAGGTGAACCTCCCCCCGGTTTCAAGTCTTTTGTAGACACTTTTCTTCTAGGATTGTCCTGTATTTGTCTCCATTCATCTTCCCATCAACTCTGACCAGCTTCCCTGTCCCTGCTGAAGAAAAGCATCCCCACCACATGATGCTGCCACCACCATGTTTCACGGTTGGGATGGTGTGTTCAGAGTGATGTGCAGTGTTAGTTTTCCTCCCACACATAGCGGCCAGAAAGTTAAATTTTGGTGTCATGTGACCAGAGCCCCTTCTTCCACATGTTTGCTGTGTCCCCTCCCCCACATGAATTCTGACAATCTGCAAAAAGGACCTCTCATGTCTTTCTTCTTGTCACTCTTCCATAAAGGGCAGATTTGTGGAGAGCACCACTAATAGTTGTCCTGTGGACAGATTCTCCCCCCTGAGGTGTGGATCTCTGCAGCTCCTCCAGAGTCACCATGGGCCTCTTGGCTGCTTCTTTGATGAATGCTCTCCTTGCCCGGCCCGGTCAGTTTAGGTGGGCGGCCATGTCTTGGTAGGTTTGCAGTTGTGCCATACTCTTTCCATTTTCCGATGATGGATTGAACAGAAGCTCCGTGAGATGGTCAAAGCTTGGGAGATTGTTTTATAACCGAATCCTGCTTTATACTTCTCCACAACTTTATCCCTGACCTGTCTGGTGTGTTCCTCCGCCTTCATGATGCTGTTTGTTCACTAAAGTTCTGTAACAAACCTCTGAGGGCTTCACAGAACAGCTGTATTTATACGGAGAATAAATTACACACAGGTGAACTCTATTTACTAATGAGGTGACTTCTGAAGGCAATCGGGTCCACTAGATTTTAGTTATCAGAGTAAAGGGGGCAGAATACAAATGCCCCCCCACATTTTTCACATATTTGTAAAAAAAAAAAAAAATTTAAACCATTTAGCTTCCACTTCACAATTATGTGCAACTTTGTGTCGGTCCATCACATAAAATCCCAATAAAATACATTTACATTTTTGGTTGTAACATGATAAAATGTGGAAGATTTCAAGGGGTATGAATACTTTTTCAAGGCGCTGTATTCTGAACTGCAACAGATAAGAGAAAATAAATATGTCCCCTAAATTCTGGTTGTGGTAACAACTCAGAATTTTGAATTTTCCTTCGCTTTCTCAATGGTCACCAGAACACAGAGAGGGTGAAATCTCCTCCCGAGAGGATAGATTGCAATAAAAACCTGACAGGGACTCTAACCCTCCTCTATGCTCTAAAATATATATATTAATATAGATGCACTTGAATTATTTCACCTACAATATGCAAAAATACTTGAAGTCCCTACCTTGCACCAGGACACGGGTGGTGTGCATCACCTCGCCTTCCTCGCTAGTTGCGTGACACGTGTACACACCCGCAACGGACCTCTGCACTCCACCGATCCGCAATGATCCATTATTAACCTGCAACCAGCAGAGATTAAGAGAAAAGAAGATATAATAAACAGTATAATATTTTATATATATATATATGACACTGGTGGGTGATTTATTCGTTATATATATATATATATATATATATATATATATATATATATATATATATATATATATATATATATATATATATATATATATATATATATATATATATATATATACATACATACACACACACACACACAATTTTTTTGTTATAATATTACAATAATAATAATCCTATTATAAACAAAAATTAATGTATAAATAATATTATGGTAAATTTAGAATTATTGGGCCAGATTCAGAGAGCCGTAACTCCTGCCTAACTGGTGTTAGACTGGAGTAATTTCAAATTACGCGCGTTTTCTAGCTAGTCGAAAACCTCAAACCATGAATAGACGGCTGCGGGCTTCAATTCGACTGGATTACGTGTTCGTACGCCTTCGGATCTACGCTGCAATAAAATTGCGGCCACTGGGTGGACTTCCCGTCGTTTTCCGCGTCGGGGTATGCAAATGAGCTTTTGCCGGCGATCCCCGAAATTACGATCTTCATTCGCAATCTCTTACGGCACCTTTAGTCATCTTTTTTTTGCGTAACACTATACCAGCTTTTTGCTGGTCTAATATTAGACAGCCCATGTTAAGTATGGCCGTCGTTCCCGCGTCGAATTTCCAAGTTTTCCGACGTCTTTTATTATTTTTTACGTAAGTCGTCCGGGAATAGGAATGTTCGTAAACGACGCTACTCAAACAACGAATGACGCAAGGACGTGATTTCGCGCAATGCACGGCGGGAAATTTCTGAACGGAGCATGCGCAGTTCGATCGCCGCGGGGACGCGCTTAATTTAAATGCTTCACGCCCCCTAATCGCGTATTTCGATTACGCGGCGAGAAATAGACTACGCCGCCGTAGCGTACGGGCAAAAATCTACCAGAATTCGGTGTAGAGCCTGGTAAAATACGGCAGTGTAGAGTATTTCGATTACGCAGCGCAATATTAAGTGTATCTGAATCTGGCCCATTATTTTTATAAATAATAAATATAAGATTCTACCTTTACCATAATATTATAATAATAATATGTTATACATGGATTTGTGTTTATATTATTATAATATTAATATATTATATTAAAAATAAATGTTATATATAATATATATATTATATATAACATTTTTAATATATTAATATTATAATATAAACAAAAATACATGTATAACATATTATTATTATAATATTATGGTAAAGGTAGAATTAAAATAAATATATATAATATAGACATAGATCTATTTTATATATATTTATTTTAATTCTACCTTTACCATAATATTATAATAATAATATGTTATACATGTATTTTTGTTTATATTATTATATTAAATTAAAAATAAATGTTTAAAATATATATATATATACATTTTTTATTAATTAATTCTACCTTTACCATAATATAATAATAATAATATGTTATACATGTATTTTTGTTTATATTATTATATTAAATTAAAAATAAATGTTTAAAATATATATATATACACATTTTTTATTAATTAATTCTACCTTTACCATAATATAATAATAATAATATGTTATACATGTATTTTTGTTTAAATTATTATATTAAATTAAAAATAAATGTTTAAAATATATATATATATACATTTTTTATTAATTAATTCTACCTTTACCATAATATAATAATAATAATATGTTATACATGTATTTTTGTTTATATTATTATATTAAATTAAAAATAAATGTTTAAAATATATATATATACACATTTTTTATTAATTAATTCTACCTTTACCATAATATAATAATAAGTTATACATGTATTTTTGTTTATAATAGTATTATAATATTATATTTAAAATATATATATATATATTACATTAATAATAATACTATTATCATGATGAAAATATAGAATTCTATATATATATATATATAGATATATTTTTTTTTTTTTTTTTTTGTTATGTATTTCTTTGTAGTGCATGGAAAACACTCTGTTTGTTCTGAGAAATATCTATAAAGCAAAAAGTTGGAAAAACAATTCACATTTATGTATTTCCTCTGCTACTTGCTTAGACTTCCACTTCCTTCCCTGCTGATAATATTTGTAATAAATAAATAAAATAAATAGGCCAGTGAAGTGCGACCTCCAACATACTCACCTATGATGTATGAACATTGTTCCTGCTGTGTATGCACAATCTCCTATATGGGTGCTGTATTGAAGAATGGCCACAAGAGGGCGGTGCAGGCGCAGGAATGGCGCTCTCCGCCTCGCGCTGAGTGACAATGGCTCTTTGTTGCTGACGCAGGAATCCGCTCACATGTCGCTGTGCAGACACCACACAGCCTGATGAGTAAACACAACAGCTGACTGCCAAAGACAACACAGGTTGTCGCGTTTACCGTCTGCCATGCAAATTCGCCATGTCGGCGTGTGAGGTCGTGCGCAGACACCTGACGAAGAGCACCTGTAAACCCCCTCCCCCAATGAGCATAAGAGGGGGGGGGGGCAGAGGCTGTACGTCATCGCATTATTGGTTTGGTGATTGTACTGTATCTATGGAGGAGCAGCGTTGTCACCCAAGGACAGGAAGTGTGATGGGACTACAGAACACCTCCCAATAAACTGCAATTGCACATTAACATTTAAAAAATAAAAATAAATCTACTTTTCTATTTCTATTTCCATTGGCTGCCTGCAAACACACACAAAATCTTCCTTCGTTCCTCACCTGGACCTTGTCTGCACTCTCTATAACCACGTTCTCCCTCTTCCAGGAGACCACCGGTTGTGGGTTCCCATAAGCCAGGCAGGTGAGCGTCAAGGTGTCTCCGACCCGCACTTCCACGGTCATTGGTGGCGTCTCACGGAAAGTAGGCGGGGCTGTAAAGAGAAAAGTTATAAGTGATTGGTGTGGACTTGGTATCAGTTCATAAACCGTACCAAACCGTGTCATGGCAAACAAGGAGAACCATGGGTCACCAATGTCCCCCCTTCTCTGGTGCTTTCCAACCATGGGTCACCAATGTCCCCCCTTCTCCGGTGCTTTCCAACCATGGGTCACCAATGTCCCCCCTTCTCCGGTGCTTTCCAACCATGGGTCACCAATGTCCCCCCTTCTCCGGTGCTTTCCAACCATGGGTCACCAATGTCCCCCCTTCTCCGGTGCTTTCCAACCATTGGTCACCAATGTCCCCCCTTCTCCGGCGCTTTCCAACCATGGGTCACCAATGTCCCCCCTTCTCTGGTGCTTTCCAACCATGGGTCACCAACGTCCCCCCTTCTCCGGTGCTTTCCAACCATGGGTCACCAATGTCCCCCCTTCTCCGGTGCTTTCCAACCATGGGTCACCAATGTCCCCCCTTCTCCGGTGCTTTCCAACCATTGGTCACCAATGTCCCCCCTTCTCCGGCGCTTTCCAACCATGGGTCACCAATGTCCCCCCTTCTCTGGTGCTTTCCAACCATGGGTCACCAACGTCCCCCCTTCTCCTGTGCTTTCCAACCATGGGTCACCAATGTCCCCCCTTCTCTGGTGCTTTCCAACCATGGGTCACCAACGTCCCCCCTTCTCCTGTGCTTTCCAACCATGGGTCACCAATGTCCCCCCTTCTCCGGTGCTTTCCAACCATTGGTCACCAATGTCCCCCCTTCTCCGGCGCTTTCCAACCATGGGTCACCAATGTCCCCCCTTCTCCGGTGCTTTCCAACCATGGGTCACCAATGTCCCCCCTTCTCTGGTGCTTTCCAACCATGGGTCACCAACGTCCCCCCTTCTCTGGTGCTTTCCAACCATGGGTCACCAATGTCCCCCCTTCTCCGGTGCTTTCCAACCATGGGTCACCAATGTCCCCCCTTCTCCGGTGCTTTCCAACCATTGGTCACCAATGTCCCCCCTTCTCCGGTGCTTTCCAACCATGGGTCACCAATGTTCCCCCTTCTCCGGTGCTTTCCAACCATGGGTTACCAATGTCCCTCCTTCTCCTGTGCTTTCCAACCATGGGTCACCAACGTCCCCCCTTCTCCTGTGCTTTCCAACCATGGGTCACCAATGTCCCCCCTTCTCTGGTGCTTTCCAACCATGGGTCACCAACGTCCCCCCTTCTCCGGTGCTTTCCAACCATGGGTCACCAATGTCCCCCCTTCTCCGGTGCTTTCCAACCATGGGTCACCAATGTCCCCCCTTCTCCTGTGCTTTCCAACCATGGGTCACCAATGTCCCCCCTTCTCCGGTGCTTTCCAACCATGGGTCACCAATGTCCCCCCTTCTCCGGTGCTTTCCAACCATGGGTCACCAACGTCCCCCCTTCTCCGGTGCTTTCCAACCATGGGTCACCAATGTCCCCCCTTCTCCGGTGCTTTCCAACCATGGGTCACCAATGTCCCCCCTTCTCCGGTGCTTTCCAACCATGGGTCACCAATGTCCCCCCTTCTCCGGTGCTTTCCAACCATGGGTCACCAATGTCCCCCCTTCTCCTGTGCTTTCCAACCATGGGTCACCAACGTCCCCCCTTCTCCTGTGCTTTCCAACCATGGGTCACCAATGTCCCCCCTTCTCCGGTGCTTTCCAACCATGGGTCACCAATGTCCCCCCTTCTCCGGTGCTTTCCAACCATGGGTCACCAATGTCCCCCCTTCTCCGGTGCTTTCCAACCATGGGTCACCAATGTCCCCCCTTCTCCTGTGCTTTCCAACCATGGGTCACCAATGTCCCCCCTTCTCCGGTGCTTTCCAACCATGGGTCACCAATGTCCCCCTTCTCCTGTTTTTTACTTTTCCAACCATGGGTCACCAATGTCCCCCTTCTCTTGTGCTATCCACTTTTCCAACCATGAGTCGCCAAAGTCCCCCTTCTGCGCTTTCCACCTTTACCTGTGCTTTCCAAACATTGGTCCCTAGCATCATTCTTCTGTGCTTTCCACCTTTCCAACCATGGGTCACCAACATCCACCATCCACTGTGCTTTCCACCTTTCCAACGTCCCCTTCTCCTGTGGTTTCCAACCATGAGTCACCAAATACTCCCTGCTGTGGTTTTCAACCATGGGTCACCAACTTACCCCTTCGCCTGTGCTTTATACCTTTCCAACCATGAGTCACATTAATCCACCTTCTCCTGTGCTTCATGGGTCACCAACGTCCCCCTTCTCCTGTGCTTTATGGGTCACCAACGCCCCCTTCTCCTGTGCTTTCCACTTTTCCAACCATGAGTCACATTAATCCACCTTCTCCTGTGCTTTATGGGTCACCAACGCCCCCTTCTCCTGTGCTTTATGGGTCACCAACGTCCCACTTCTCCTGCACCTTCCACTTTTCCAACCATGGGTCACCAACGTCCCCCTTCTCCTGTGCTTTATGGGTCACCAACGTCCCCCTTCTCCTGTGCTTTATGGGTCACCAACGCCCCCTTCTCCTGTGCTTTCCACTTTTCCAACCATGGGTCGCCAACGTCCCACTTCTCCTGTGACTTATACCTTTCCAACCATGAGTCACATTAATCCACCTTCTCCTGTGCTTTATGGGTCACCAATGTCCCCCTTCTCCTGTGCTTTATGGGTCACCAACGTCCCACTTCTCCTGCACCTTCCACTTTTCCAACCATGGGTCACCAACGTCCCTCTGCCCCTGTTCTCTCCGCCGCTCCAACCATCTTCCTATTCAAACCTACATAAGATCTGACGACCTTCAGACAATGGGATTGTCCACTGGGTCCATGAAAGAAACAGAGGGAGGGAGGAAGGGACAAGCTAACCGTTAGCAAAGGAATTGGGCACCACTTATCTCAGAAGCGATGTGGCTGTACAATGGCCGGTTGGGCGGAGCCTCCTGCAGACAGAAGGGCGTCCACCAATGGATGTTGTAAGAAAACCCTATACAGTCATATGAGAGGACATCTAGAAGGATCAAATACTGAAACCTCAGGCACAATTATATGACACGGAAGGATCCAATAGTGCCAACGCGTTTCGGCCAAAAATCACACCCGTCGTCAAGGCTACAAATACGTGGAGATAGAGATTGAGAAGACTAGAATGTAGAGTCACATGGGACAATTTTTTATTTATAAATAGTTCAGGCAACTATAGGAGGACAACGGTGAGAGGAGGATGGGAGGGGTTCTGCGCTACTCTTCACGTAGGAAGGTGCGGGTTTCGACAAACACTTGTTCCCGACAATGGAGAGGAGTCAGGTGGATTGTTCAATCCCAAACAGAGAAACGTGAGACGACGGAAACAGAGAACTGAGGTCAACCAGCAATGTTTGAGGAACTAACCGAACCCCCTTCACGCCGGACAAACCGGGCAATCCTGATAGGCGAGATTCGGAGCCATTGTGTGCCGGGACGGCGTCTGTTCACTACAATGTAACCTTCTATAGGAAAGCCAATTAGACACTTTCTGTACAAATCATAGAAGATTCGCTGTCTAGTATGGTGCCGGGAGAAGAGAAGAGTCCTCCAGCAGTGCAGAGTATTTCAGGAGAGGAGAGCTATAGAGGAAGGAGAAGAGTCCTCCAGCAGTGCAGAGTATTTCAGGAGAGGAGAGTTATAGAGGAGGGAGCAGAGTCCTCCAGCAGAGCAGAGTATATCAGGAGAGGAGAGTTATAGAGGAAGGAGCAGAGTCCTCCAGCAGAGTATTTCAGGAGAGGAGAGTTATAGAGGAAGGAGCAGAGTCCTCCAGCAGAGTATTTCAGGAGAGGAGAGTTAGAGGAAGGAGCAGAATCCTCCAGCAGAGTATTTCAGGAGAGGAGAGTTATAGAGGAGGGAGCAGAGTCCTCCAGCAGTGCAGAGTATTTCAGGAGAGGAGAGTTATAGAGGAAGGAGCAGAGTCCTCCAGCAGTGCAGAGTATTTCAGGAGAAGAGAGTTATAGAGGAAGGAGCAGAGTCTTCCAGCAGAGCAGAGTATTTCTGGAGAGGAGAGTTATAGAGGAAGGAGCAGAGTCCTCCAGCAGTGCAGAGTATTTCAGGAGAAGAGAGTTATAGAGGAAGGGGCGTGGTCAGTGAGCTGGGAAAGGGTTAACAGATGTCAGCGTTGGGGGCGTGGCTTCCTGGATGGAGAAGAGTTTGCACAGTGGCGGATGGCACACATAGCGGGGGAGGGGAGAACTCCACCAGGATCATCACATGACATACAAGGCTTCAAAGTTACAATGTATTTTGATTCTTATTTGTATTCTCCTTCTGACCCCTCCCCCACCCAACAGTTTTTTTTTTTGTTGTAATAAAACCTCTCTGTTTACATGACGTTATTTTCATCATAGTGATGTCATCACCGGGTCTCTGTGCTTCTCTATGCAATGCAGGCAGATCATGGCTGGTGGGAGGGGCCTTTATAATAATCAAAACTGTGTAATGCAAGGACACGCCTATTGTATCCAATCAGGTTGTAGAGTGAAGGAGTCCCAAAACCATGGCCGACTGCGACAATTTATCCAGCGTATCCTGAATGTGCGCAGACTGAGGATTATGGTCCACAGGGGCTGCCTGATGCAAGGGAGGGGGGGGCTCTGATGGGGACCCCAGATGCAGGGGGGGGACAGACTTTGATATGGACCCCAGATGCAGGGGGTAAGGGGCTCTGATGGGGACCCCAGATGCAGGGGGGGGACAGACTTTGATATGGACCCCAGATGCAGGGGGTAAGGGGCTCTGATGGGGACCCCAGATGCAGGGGGGACGACAGACTTTGATGGGGACCCCAGATGCAGGGGGGACGACAGACTTTGATGGGGACCCCAGATGCAGGGGGGGACGGGACTCTGATGGGGACCCCAGATGCAGGGGGGGGGGGGGACTCTGATGGGGACCCCAGATGCAGGGGGGGGGGGGGACTCTGATGGGGACCCCAGATGCAGGGGGGGGGACTCTGATGGGGACCCCAGATGCAGGGGGGGGGGGACTCTGATGGGGACCCCAGATGCAGGGGGGGGGGACTCTGATGGGGACCCCAGATGCAGGGGGGGGGACTCTGATGGGGACCCCAGATGCAGGGGGGGGGGACTCTGATGGGGACCCCAGATGCAGGGGGGGGGGACTCTGATGGGGACCCCAGATGCAGGGGGGGGGGGACTCTGATGGGGACCCCAGATGCAGGGGGGGGGACTCTGATGGGGACCCCAGATGCAAGGGGGGGGGACTCTGATGGGGACCCCAGATGCAAGAGGGGGGGACTCTGATGGGGACCCCAGATGCAAGGGGGGGGGACTCTGATGGGGACCCCAGATGCAAGGGGGGGGGACTCTGATGGGGACCCCAGATGCAAGGGGGGGGGACTCTGATGGGGACCCCAGATGCAAGGGGGGGGACTCTGATGGGGACCCCAGATGCAAGGGGGGGGGGACTCTGATGGGGACCCCAGATGCAAGGGGGGGGGGACTCTGATGGGGACCCCAGATGCAAGGGGGGGGGACTCTGATGGGGACCCCAGATGCAAGGGGGGGGCTCTGATGGGGACCCCAGATGCAAGGGGGGGGGCTCTGATGGGGACCCCAGATGCAGTGGGGGGGGGAACCTGATGGGGACCCCAGATGCAGGGGGGTGGGGAACCTGATGGGGACCCCAGATGCAGGGGGGTGGGGGACTCCGATTGGGACCAATCCCCAATTTGTGCATATTAGGAATACGCCGTATAAATTCTTGTAGTCGGCCATAGACTCTACAATCTGATTGTACAATCTGCTTTGGATCCTCCAATCAGCTCTGCAGTGGGAGGAGCCTTGCCTGTCCTCTTATTCTATCGTTTTAGTAAAGGAGAGATTGTACAATCAGATTGTATGATGCATGGGCAGCTTTAGACAGATCTTCAGTGATCATTCCCCTCCAATCAGTGTATGACGGGAACATTAGAAAAGCCATTTTTGGGGGGGGGGCACTTACAGTTGACGGTGAGATGGATCCACGTCCCGTTCTTGAAGTCTTCGTCTCCGTGGTGCCGGTCCAGGAAGAGCACCCGACACTCGTACCACCCCTGGTCATCGGATCGCAGGCGGTCTATGTGGAGGGAGGCGCCTTCCTCGATACGCGTCCGGCCTGCCGAGAATAAAAAAAAATGATACAATGTGAGATCCACCCAATCAGGGAGAGCCGTGTGATACATTGACCAATGGCCATCTAAGGGAGATTGTCAGGTTTTTTTATTATTGCTGTCTGTGTCCCCATGAGAGAGATTCATCCTCTATTTGTCCTGGTGACCATTATCACTAAATAAGTGAATAAGAAATAAAAAAAACGGGTTGTCACCAGAACAGGAAATGGGGAGAAATCTACAAATGGGGACACAACCAGGGATTACATTCACATAAATGGAATTTCCTTTCACTTCCTGTTTTTGGCTATGGGACAGGAAGTGAAGGAAAATCTTCCAACGGGCACGCTAGTTCTTGGGACAACCAAGGATTTCCTCTCACTTCCTTCTTTTTGGCTATGGAACAGGAAGTGAAGGCAATTCTTACAATGGGGACACTAGTTCTTCACCAGGGAGTCCCTCACTTTGGAGAGATTTCCTCTCAATTCCTGTTTTTGGCTATGTAGATAGATAGGCACCGGGGAGGCTGCACTGCTGGGCACAGCGGAGCCCTGCATTCTTTATGTAATGCACTCCCGACCCGAGTGATGACCTGACCAGCTTTCCTCTCCTCCCTCTGATTTCCTGCACAGGTGAGGCTACCTAGATGGGCACCGAGGTGGCTGCACAGATGGGCACCAGGGAGGCTGCACTGCTGGGCACCGGGGGACGGCTGCACTGCTGGGCACCGGGGGACGGCTGCACTGCTGGGCACCGGGGGACGGCTGCATTGCTGGGCACCGGGGGACGGCTGCATTCTTTATGTAATGCACTCCCGACCGGATGTCGACCTGTGTGATGAACTGGCCAGCTTTCCTCTTCCTCTCCTCCCTCTGATTCCCTGCACAGGTGAGGCTGCATAGATGGGCGCCGGGGAGGCTGCATAGATGGGCGCCCGGGGAGGCTGCATAGATGGGCGCCCGGGGAGGCTGCATAGATGGGCGCCCGGGGAGGCTGCATAGATGGGCCCCCGGGGAGGCTGCATAGATGGGCCCCCGGGGAGGCTGCATAGATGGGCCCCCGGGGAGGCTGCATAGATGGGCCCCCGGGGAGGCTGCATAGATGGGCACCGGGGAGGCTGATTTCTTTAGAGTTCCCCTTCACATCCCGCTTCCCGGGATCTCGGCTGGAAATACGATGGGCGCCAGGGAGGCTGCATAGATGGGCGCCAGGGAGGCTGCATAGATGGGCGCCGGGGAGGCTGCATAGATGGGCGCCGGGGAGGCTGCATAGATGGGCGCCGGGGAGGCTGCATAGATGGGCCCCCGGGGAGGCTGCATAGATGGGCGCCGGGGAGGCTGCATAGATGGGCCCCCGGGGAGGCTGCATAGATGGGCCCCCGGGGAGGCTGCATAGATGGGCCCCCGGGGAGGCTGCATAGATGGGCCCCCGGGGAGGCTGCATAGATGGGCACCGGGGAGGCTGATTTCTTTAGAGTTCCCCTTCACATCCCGCTTCCCGGGATCTCGGCTGGAAATACGATGCTGATAAAGAGAACCGGTTATTGTTACAAATCTGCAGCCATACCGAGGAAGACTTCTGGGGGAGTCACTGGAAGAGTGACGGGCGGCTGGGCCTGGGAAGTGTCCCCCGGATTATTGGATTGAGGAGGAGGAGGGGACACCGGCCGACATGGGAATGTGTCCCAAGGAATCTCCGGAGAGGAAGCCGCCTTTTATGGAATGACAGAAGAGAAAAGTGTTCCAGACGGGACGCCGAATCAGAAATCTGGGAAGTGTCAGGAATGGCCGCCCCCGGGAAACAGAGAATTCAGGGACACAATTCTGATCCCCATTTTTCAGTGTGTGTGTGTGCTCTGTGCAATGTATGGTGTGCGCTCTGTGCTGGGTACAGTATGATGGGTGTGCTGAATACACTCTGTGCTGTGTACATCCCATGATGTGTGCTCTGTGCTGTGTACATCCTATGCCACATGTGCTCTGTGCTGTCTGCGCTCTGTACTGCTGCCATGTGTACTCTGTGCCATGTGCGCTCTGTGCTGCCTGCACCCTACGCCATGTGCGCTCTGTGCTGCCTGCGCTCTATGCCATGTGCGCTCTGTGCTGCCTGCGCTCTGTGCTGCCTGCGCGCTATGCCATGTGTGCTCTGTGCTGCCTGCGCTCTATGCCATGTGCGCTCTGTGCTGCCTGCACTCTATGCCACATGTGCTCTGTGCTGTATGCGCTCTGTACTGCTGCCATGTGTACTCTGTGCCATGTGCGCTCTGTGCTGCCTGCGCCCTATGCCATGTGTGCTCTGTGCTGCCTGCGCTCTGTGCTGCCTGCGCTCAACGCCATGTGCGCTCTGTGCTGCCTGCGCTCTATGCCATGTGTGCTCTGTGCTGCCTGCGCTCTATGCCATGTGTGCTCTGTGCTGCCTGCGCTCTATGCCATGTGTGCTCTGTGCTGCCTGCGCTCTATGCCATGTGTGCTCTGTGCTGCCTGCGCTCTATGCCATGTGCGCTCTGTGCTGCCTGCGCTCTATGCCATGTGCGCTCTGTGCTGCCTGCGCTCTATGCCATGTGCGCTCTGTGCTGCCTGCGCTCTATGCCATGTGTGCTCTGTGCTGCCTGCGCTCTATGCCATGTGTGCTCTGTGCTGCCTGCGCTCTATGCCATGTGTGCTCTGTGCTGCCTGCGCTCTATGCCATGTGCGCTCTGTGCTGCCTGCGCTCTATGCCATGTGCGCTCTGTGCTGCCTGCGCTCTATGCCATGTGCGCTCTGTGCTGCCTGCGCTCTATGCCATGTGCGCTCTGTGCTGCCTGCGCTCTATGCCATGTGCGCTCTGTGCTGCCTGCGCTCTATGCCATGTGTGCTCTGTGCTGCCTGCGCTCTATGCCATGTGTGCTCTGTGCTGCCTGCGCTCTATGCCATGTGTGCTCTGTGCTGCCTGCGCTCTATGCCATGTGTGCTCTGTGCTGCCTGCGCTATATGCCATGTGCGCTCTGTGCTGCCTGCGCCCTATATGCCATGTGCGCTCTGTGCTGCCTGCGCCCTATATGCCATGTGCGCTCTGTGCTGCCTGCGCCCTATATGCCATGTGCGCTCTGTGCTGCCTGCGCCCTATATGCCATGTGTGCTCTGTGCTGCCTGCGCTCTATGCCATGTGTGCTCTGTGCTGCCTGCGCTCTATGCCATGTGTGCTCTGTGCTGCCTGCGCTCTATGCCATGTGTGCTCTGTGCTGCCTGCGCTCTATGCCATGTGTGCTCTGTGCTGCCTGCGCTCTATGCCATGTGTGCTCTGTGCTGCCTGCGCCCTATATGCCATGTGCGCTCTGTGCTGCCTGCGCCCTATATGCCATGTGCGCTCTGTGCTGCCTGCGCCCTATATGCCATGTGCGCTCTGTGCTGCCTGCGCCCTGTGCCAAGTGCTCTCTGTGCTGCCTGCGCCCTATATTCCATGTGCGCTCTGTGCTGCCTGCGCCCTGTGCCATGTGCTCTCTGTGCTGCCTGCGCCATGTGCGCTCTGTGCCGCCTGCGCTTTGTGCCACAAGCGCTCTGTGCTGCTGTAAATTAAGCCAATTCGTAAAATAAAACCTTTTAGTAAAATAAATACAGTGTTTTCCTTTCACGGCTTCTACAATATGCTGGGAGCCTGGGAGGGACACGTGAGCGCACAGCGGGCCCCCCAAACACCAGGAAGGGCCCGTCCAACACCCGGCTTATCCCAACCAGGAGATGTTTAGCGAATACAAAAAGTTCCCATCCAGCCGCCTTTTCAAAAGGTCACAGGGTCATGTAAATGGAGCTTAATGGAGTCAGAGGGAGGTCAGGGGTCAATTTGAAGGGCTCGTCCCTAATGCTTTGTGATTGACGGCGGCTCCATGAGACTGAGGGACCGCGCTGGTCAGGCTCCCGGCCGGTTTGGTCCGCACTTTAATACAACATTTTTCTTTCACTGTATCGTTTGTTTGTAACGATCAAACCAAAGATCAATCATCGAGCATTACGGGCAGAGGTCAGTGGTGGGACTTTCACCCCTTCTGGGGCCCAGAGAAAAAAAATTGGTGCAGACGGCTTACCGACGTCAATTGAAGGGGCCCTTCCATAATCTTTTATGGAGACGTAGGGGCTCCACGAGACCGAAGACGGCGCTGGGGCGACGAGCAGAGGCGCTGGGGCTGCTGCGGCGGCGAGCAGAGGCGGCGGGGCTGCTGCGGCGGCCAGCACAGAGGCCGGGACGGCTGCGGCGGCCAGCACAGAGGCCGGGACGGCTGTGGCGCCCAGCACAGAGGCCGGGGCGGCTGCGGCGGCCAGCACAGAGGCCGGGACGGCTGCAAAAACACACACCGGGACTGCTGCGGCGCGCAGCACAGACATCGGGACGGCTGCGGCGGCCAGCACACACACACCGGGAGGGCTGCGGCACGCAGCACAGACATCGGGACGGCTGCGGCGGCCAGCACACACACGCACCGGGACTGCTGCGGCGGCCAGCACACACACGCACTGGGACTGCTGCGGCAGCCAGCACACACACTCACCGGGACTGCTGCGGCGGCCAGCACACACACACACACCGGGACTGCTGCGGCGGCCAGCACACACACACACCGGGACTGCTGCGGCAGCCAGCACACACACACACCGGGACTGCTGCGGCAGCCAGCACACACACCGGGACTGCTGCGGCAGCCAGCACACACACTCATCGGGACTGCTGCGGCGGCCAGCACACACACCGGGACTGCTGCGGCGGCCAGCACACACACACACACACCGGGACTGCTGCGGCGGCCAGCACACACACACACCGGGACTGCTGCGGCGGCCAGCACACACACACACCGGGACTGCTGCGGCGGCCAGCACACACACACACACCGGGACTGCTGCGGCGGCCAGCACACACACACACACACACACACACACACCGGGACTGCTGCGGCGGCGGCCAGCACACACACACACACACACACCGGGACTGCTGCGGCGGCGGCCAGCACACACACACACACACCGGACTGCTGCGGCGGCGGCCAGCACACACACACACACACACACACACACACGGGACTGCTGCGGCGGCGGCCAGCACACACACACACACACACCGGGACTACTGCGGCGGCCAGCACACACACACACACACACACGGGACTGCTGCGGCGGCGGCGGCCAGCACACACACACACACACACACACCGGGACTGCTTCGGTGGCCAGCACACACACACACCGGGACTGCTGCGGCGGCCAACACTCACACACACCGCGACTGCTGCGGCGGCCAGCACACACACACACACACCGCGACTGCTGCGGCGGCCAGCACACACACACACAAACCGCGACTGCTGCGGCGGCCAGCACACACACACAAACCGCGACTGCTGCGGCGGCCAGCACACACACACAAACCGCGACTGCTGCGGCGGCCAGCACACACACACAAACCGCGACTGCTGCGGCGGCCAGCACACACACACACACCGCGACTGCTGCGGCGGCCAGCACACACACACACACCGCGACTGCTGCGGCGGCCAGCACACACACACCGCGACTGCTGCGGCGGCCAGCACACACACACACACACACCGCGACTGCTGCGGCGGCCAGCACACACACACACACACACAGCGCGACTGCTGCGGCGGCCAGCACACACACAGCGCGACTGCTGCGGCGGCCAGCACACACACAGCGCGACTGCTGCGGCGGCCAGCACACACACAGCGCGACTGCTGCGCCGGCCAGCACACACACAGCGCGACTGCTGCGCCGGCCAGCACACACACAGCGCGACTGCTGCGCCGGCCAGCACACACACAGCGCGACTGCTGCGCCGGCCAGCACACACAGCGCGACTGCTGCGGCGGCCAACACTCACACACACCGCGACTGCTGCGGCCGGCCAGCACACACACACACACACACGCGACTGCTGCGGCGGCCAGCACACACACACACAACACCGCGACTGCTGCGGCGGCCAGCACACACACACAACACCGCGACTGCTGCGGCGGCCAGCACACACACACAAACCGCGACTGCTGCGGCGGCCAGCACACACACACACACAAACCGCGACTGCTGCGGCGGCCAGCACACACACACAAACCGCGACTGCTGCGGCGGCCAGCACACACACACAAACGCGACTGCTGCGGCGGCCAGCACACACACACACACACACACCGCGACTGCTGCGGCGGCCAGCACACACACACACACACACAGCGCGACTGCTGCGGCGGCCAGCACACACACACCGCGACTGCTGCGGCGGCCAGCACACACACACACACACACACCGCGACTGCTGCGGCGGCCAGCACACACACACACACACACAGCGCGACTGCGCGGCGGCCACACACACACAGCGCGACTGCTGCGGCGGCCAGCACACACACACACACACACACAGCGCGACTGCTGCGGCCGGCCAGCACACACACACAGCGCGACTGCTGCGCCGGCCAGCACACACACAGCGCGACTGCTGCGCGCGGCCAGCACACACACAGCGCGACTGCTGCGCGGCCAGGCCAGCACACACACAGCGCGACTGCTGCGCCGGCCAGCACACACAGCGCGACTGCTGCGCCGGCCAGCACACACAGCGCGACTGCTGCGCCGGCCAGCACACACAGCGCGACTGCTGCGCCGGCCAGCACACACAGCGCGACTGCTGCGCCGGCCAGCACACACAGCGCGACTGCTGCTGCGCCGGCCAGCACACACAGCGCGACTGCTGCGCCGGCCAGCACACACAGCGCGACTGCTGCGCCGGCCAGCACACACAGCGCGACTGCTGCTCCGGCCAGCACACACAGCGCGACTGCTGCTCCGGCCAGCACACACAGCGCGACTGCTGCGCCGGCCAGCACACACAGCGCGACTGCTGCGGCGGCCAGCACACACAGCGGGAAGCCAGCACTAGTCAGAGGCTCCTGGTCCGTTGGTCGTTATGCCAATACTATTTTTTCTTCGTAGTATCATTTGAAATGATCAAGCCAACGGCTGGTCGTTTGACGGTAGTGCTAGGGTTAAGGGGTGGGACCTTCTGACCACTTCCCCGGCCCAGACAATAATTGGAGCACACAACTTCCCGACACCACTTACGACCTGTGTTTTCAGGTTGAGCCCCCCCCCCTTCCCCAAGCAGCAGCAGTGATGGAGGAGGAGTAGGAAGGGATGGGAGAGATAAGAGCAGGGCCAGAAGATTCAATCTCCTTAATTGCCCGGTGCTATTATCAGTAGGCTGATCCGATCACAGAGACATTAGCCAAATTTCAATTGGCTAAGACCCCAGAGTCTCCTAAGCCCGGGATAGATGCACACACAGGCACACACGGGCTTACGCACGAGAAGCATTAGCTGCGGTTCAAAACAAAAAGAAGGTTACAGATTTCGAAAAAGGAAGACAACCGCAGTCCTTTCTTAACCCTTCTACTGCCGAAGGATGGAAGGTAAGGGCTGGTCTTCGGAAACACGGGCAAAACGGACAGTTGGGTCAATCAAGATTTGGAAGAGAGTCTCTGCACTTCGGCACCCTTTCCAGGATTCAGAAATTAGACGCACCCGGTGGGGCCACCAATCCATGAAGGTCAACCACCATTGGAACTTTGAAGGCAACCAAAATTATGGATCATCTAAAATTATCAGGGCAAAAATCGGTACAGCGTGCAAAACCCACCGGCTTCGGTGCCGATAAAAATGATTTGATAAAAACGAATCCAAAATGCAACAAAAATTGCGTATTAAGGCCGCGAGATACCGAAACGTGAACAGAGCAAAAACGGTGAAGGGAGGGAAAAGTTTTATTGGGTGCCGGTGATCATAAAAACGTGAGGAGCCTTAGGAGCCGGGACGCCACGAAGACTATAAGGCCCCATTCAGACCACAGTGATTCGTAGCTCGAAGCTCTAAGATCCATAACACTGGAGGAGAGAAAAAAAATCTATTAGATGGTTCACATCACCACTGCAAGTCGCCTGAAGCTCAAAAAAGTTCTGGAGCTTTTATTGGAACTCAAATTGGGCAGAACAGTGCCATTTACAAGCGTTTTTTGTTCCCGGAAATGCATGGAAACGATTCATTCAAGCGTTTGAGCATTTAGTTGTGTTTTTGAGCATTTTTCTGCTCGTAGTCAATGAAAATAAATATTAATAAATAAAAAAATAATAAACAAATAAAATAATAAATAAAAAAAAAAAACACTAAAGCCCAACCCTTAACCCTATAAGCCTTTAACCTAAAATAAATAAAATAATAAAAAAAAACAAATAAATAAAATAATAATAAAACACTAAAGCCTAACACGTAACCCTAATAATCCCTAACCCTAATAATCCCTAACCCTAATATTAAGCCCTAACCTAAAAAAATAAAACATTAATAAATAAAATTATTATTATTATTAATAACAATAATAATAATAATAATAATAATCAAATAAATTAAATAATAATAAAAACAAACAAACACTAAAGCCCAACCCCTAACCCTAATAATCCCCAATATTAACCCCCAACCTAAAAATAAATATTAATAATAAAATAAAACCCTAACACTAATATTTACCCCTAACCCAGCGCTTGATTCAAGCGTTTTTGAGCATTTAATGGATTTTGTCTCATGTTTTTGGGCATTTTTCTGCTTGTATTCAATGAAAATAGATATTAATAAAATTAAAAATAATAAAATACTAATAATAAGAACAAATAAAAAAATAAAACACTAAAGCCCAACCCTTAACCCTAAAAATCCCCAATATTAACCCCAAACCTAAAAATAAATAATAAAAAAAATAATAAAACCCCTAACCCTACCCTTCACAAGCAGAAAAATGCCCAAAAACACGAGACAAAATAAATTAAATGCTCACTAATATTTACCCCTAACCCAGTGCTTGATTCAAGCGGTTTTGAGCATTTAATGCATTTTGTCTCGTGTTTTTGGGCATTTTTCTGCTTGTTTACAATGAAAATAGATATTATTAAAATTAAAAATAATAAAATACTAATAATAATAAGAACAAATAAAAAAAATAAACCACTAAAGCCCAACCCTTAACCTTAAAAATCCCCAATATTAATTCCAAACCTAAAAATAAATAATAAAAAAAATAATAAAACCCCTAATCCTACCCTTTAAAAGCAGAAAAATGCCCAAAAACACGAGACAAAATTAATTAAATGCTCACTAATATTTACCCCTAACCCATCGCTTGATTCGAGCATTTTTGAGCATGTATTACATTTTGTCTCGTGTTTTTGGGCATTTTTCTGCTTGTATTCAATGAAAATAAATATTAATTAAAATAATAATAATAATGTAAACAAATAAAAATAAAAAATAAACACTAAAGCCCAATCATTAACCCTAATAATCCCTACTATTAACCCCTAACCTAAAAAAAGAAATATTAGTAAGAAAATAATAAAACCCCTAAAAAACAACAACTAATATTTACCCCTAAACCAACGCTTGATTCAAGCATTTTTTGAGCATTTAGTGCATTTTGTCTTGTGTTTTTGAGCATTTTTTTGCTTGTATTAAATGAAAATAATTAATAAAATTAATAAAATTAAAAAAAAACCTAACCTAACAAAAATATAAATAAATAATAAATTAACACTTAACCCCTTCCAAAAAAGTAAAAAAGAAATGTAATTAATAAATAATAAAAGCGGATGAAAAAGCTGAAAAACATAGCAACAAATGATGAAACAGAAGATATTTTTCTTCACTGGCTAATAAAAAAAAAAAAATGAATAATAAAAAATTAAAAATAATAATAATAATAATATTTAAAAAAAAAACACTAAAGCCCAACACTTAACCCTAATAATGACCCCTAATCTAAATAAATAAATAAAAATGTAATAAAAAAATAAATAAAACCCCTAGCCCTACCCTTTAAACACCAACACCAATATTTACCCCAACCCAACAAAATAAGTAAACAAATAAGTAAAGTAATGAACCCCTAACCCAAACTTTTAACCCTTAACACCAATATTAACCTAACAAACTACATAAATAAGTTCATAAATAAATTAACCCCTTACAAAAAAGTCAAACAATTAATAAATAAATCATAAAAGTGGATGAAAAAGCTGAAGAAACAAAGCAACAAATGATGAAACGCCAAAAGCTCTAAAACATTTTGCCCAAAAGCGCACAAAACGTTCGATTCAGAAATGGAAGGAAGGCGTTAAAAGCCCCCATTTTTAATTCCGGGCAGCATGTGGGGAAGGTCAGTTGGGGTCGGAAGGAAATCTCTTTAATCAGGAGGAGAGAGGAGACACAAATACACGTCTTTTCCATAGTAGACGCACGTGACCGCCGCAGTACATCCCTCCGATTACAATGCCTGACCGCGTGCCAACTCACCTACAGACCGGTTCACCGGGAATTCTGAATGTTTTCTATTTTGTTGTCATTTTACCTTTTTTTAATTTTTATTTCATTTCTAACTTGGTATGCATCAAATTACACCTAAATAAATAAAATAGATTATTTATTAAATTTGACTTATGTGTGTGTATATATATATATATATATATATATATATATATATATATATATATATATATTTTCACAGCCAATTTTTTTTTTTAAATAATAATTAATAATAAAAAAATGTACTGCGCCTCAAGCTCAAAAGGTGCACTATATTGCCAAAAGTATTGGGACGCCTGCCTTTACACGCACATGAACTTTAATGGCCTCCCAGTCTTAGTCCGGAGGGTTCAATATTGAGTTGGCCCCGCCCTTTGCAGCTATAACAGCTTCAACTCTTCTGGGAAGGCCGCCCACAAGGTTTAGGAGGGTGTCTATGGGAATGTTTGAGTGCTGACCTCAACCCGATAGAAAACCTTTGGGATGAATAAGGGTGAAGACTGAGAGCTAGGCCTTCTCGTCCAACATCAGTGCCTGACCTCACAAATGCCCTTCTGGAAGAATAGTCAAACACTCCCATAGACACACTCCTAAACCTTGTGGACTGCCTTCCCAGAAGAGTCCCGCGATCGGTCCCCGGAGCTGAAGAACGGGAAGAGCTGTGTGTAAACACACCTTCCCCATTCTTCACTGTGGCAATGTCATTGATCGTCTGTCCCCTGATATAGGGAACGACGATCACTGATGTCACACGTCCACCCCCGCCACCCTACAGTTTTCAACACAAATGAGGTCACACTTAACCCATTCAGCGCCCCCTAGTGGTTAACTCCTAAACTGCAATTGTCATTTTGACAGTAAAATGAGTCAAAATTGTCCGATGTGCCAGCCATATTGTCGCAATCATGAAAAAAAAAAAAAAAAAATCGCTGATCGCCGCTATTAGTAGTAAAAAAAAAAATTATTATTAAAAAATGCAATGAAACTATCCCCTATTTTGTAAACGCTATAAATTTTGCGCAAACCAAAAAATTTTTTTTTTTACCAAAAATATGTAGAAGAATACGCATCGGCCTAAACTGAGGAAAAAAAATGTTTTTTTTATATTTTTGGGGGGGATATTTATTATAGCAAAAAGTAAAAAATATTGATTTTTTTTTTTCAAAATTGTCGCTCTATTTTTGTTTATAATGCAAAAAATAAAAACCGCAGAGGAGATCAAATACCACCAAAATAAAGCTCTATTTGTGGGGGAAAAAAAAGGACGCCAATTTTTTTTGGGTGCCACGTCGCACGATTGTCTGTTAAAGCGACGCAGTGTCGAATCGCAAAAAGGGGCAAGGTCCATTACCTGCATATAATGGACCGGGTCTTAAGTGGTTAAAGTTCATGTTGTGTGTAAAGGCAGGCGTCCCAATACTTTTGACAATACAGTGAAGATCATTTAACGTCTATAGTAGCGTTCAGAGATCTTTGCCTAAACGACCAACCGATATCAACCAGCGATTGGATTGGTCGCTGCAAACTTAACGCGGCCTTGATTCATCGCCAACGATAGGACTTTGCTCCGGATTTGTTAAAATGTATATTTTAATGCGACTTTGTATGTAGCGATTGCGATTAATCTCTGGCATTTTTAGTGGCGTGATTGCAAAAAATAAAATAATAAAATCGACCACGTGCGTCGTGGATCTTTTGCAAGTGATTGGCTTTTGAAGTGAACTCCCATCACCCAGAATGCGGCTCCCTCACTGCGTATCCATCACCCCCCCTCCCCCCATTAGAGGATGAATGAGGACATGAATATGAGGGCGGAATAATGACATATAGGGGCAGGAGGGGGGGGGAGGGGGTGCGGGAGGATTACCATGAAGGGGGGGGGGGGGCGAAAAGGAGGGATGAAAGTTAAGAGCATTTTTCAAACTTTTGAAACTTTTCAAAAGATGCAAAGTGCAGGAATCCCCCCCCCCCCCGGCCTCTTCACCGGGCGTCCTTAACCCTTTAACCCCCGGGGACGCCTGCTGTGCAACCACGCCGCAGCGGGGACAATGCTCCCTTTTTTGTTTTTCTTGAAAGGGATGAAAGGCTTCTATTATCTATATGACCCTTTTTACCTTTTTCTAAAAAAAAAAAAAAAAAAAATGAAGGATGAGCCCCGACAGACACAGCCGGAAAGAAAAAAAAAAATTGGACGACTGCGAAGATCGAGTCGGGAGTAGTTAGTTCTATTCAAACAAGACATATTACCTTTCATAAAGTGGCTACAATAGAAGGACGAATGAGCGTCAAAAAAAACATCCCAGTCACATTTGGGGCCCAGCGCACCCCACCTTACCCTTGGGGCCCCTAGAGGATTGTACACATTAGGGACGTGCTAAGGAAGTAGACCAAACCCTAGCCAAGTGAAATTAATGTTTGCTAAAGCCCAATGTGTGCTGGCAAGGCCATTTTAAAAGTGACCACCAGGGTCAGCAGGTGAATAGATGCCAACAGTCCTGGATATGCCAGGACAGCCCCACATCCATTTGCTCCACCCCATGATGTTGCGTCCTGGGCTGCGTCCGGGATCGCAGCATCACTTTTGGGTTTCTGAGCATGTGCAGAAACTTAGGGGATCGTGGCCATGAGTGAGCGGTTTCTGCCACCCAGGGAGTGGTCGCGATCTGGGTGGGGCTACCTAGAAAGTGCCCCATCACTGGTATCAGTGGGAGGAATAGAGTTCCATCATTAGTATCAGTGAGAGGAATAGTGTCCCATCATTGGTATCAGTGGGAGGAATAGTGTCCCATCAGTGGTATTGGGAGGAATAGTGCCCCATCATTGGTATCAGTGAAAGGAATAGTGTCCCATCATTGGTGTCAGTGGAAGGAATAGTGTCCCGTCATTGGTATCAGTGGGAGGAATAGTGTCCCATCATTGGTATCAGTGGGAGGAATAGTGCCCCATCATTGGTATCAGTGGGAGGAATAGTGTCCCATCATTGGTATCAGGAGAAATAGTCCCCCACCATTTGTATCAGGGGGAGGAATAGTGCCCCATCATTGGCGCCAGTGTGAATAATGGTGCCCCATCATTGGTGTCAGTGGGGGAGGGAATAGTGTCCCATCATTGGTATTGGGAGGAATAGTGCCCCATCATTGGTATCAGTGAAAGGAAGAGTGCCCATCATTGGTGTCAGTGGAAGGAATAGTGTCCCGTCATTGGTATCAGTGGGAGGAATAGTGCCCCATCATTGGTATCAGTGGGAGGAATAGTGTCCCATCATTGGTATCAGTGGAAGGAATAGTGTCCCATCATTGGTGTCAGTGGGGGGAATAGTGTCCCATCATTGGTATCAGTGGAAGGAATACTGTCCCATCATTGGTATCAGTGGGAGGAATAGTGCCCCATCATTGGTGTCAGTGGGAGGAATAGTGTCCCATCATTGGTATCAGTGGGAGGAATAGTGTCCTATCAATGGTGTCAGTGGGAGGAATAGTGCCCCATCATTGGTAGGAAATGTGCCCTATTATTGGTGTCAATGGGAGGAATTGGAATGCCCCATAAAAGGAACTAATAAAGCAAACAAAGGGCCAGTCCCTGGCCTTACTATGTCTCCAACAATTGGATATTCTATTATACATGATTTATATCACAGCCCTAATTCCGATCTCTGTTCCTGTCCAGTATCATGTTTTTTTCTAGTTCTGCCAGTTATATTCTTCATAATATAAAATGAATAGAAAATATGAACAGGGATGGTGGGAACCCCTAATAGGCACAGCAGGTGTACAGACCCGGGAACTCAGCACAGGGATGGTGGGAACCCCTCATAATGGGCACAGGTGTTGTACAGACCCAGGAATTAAGCACAGGGATGGTGGGAACCCCTCAGCCATATAGGAAAGCTGGAATGTGTAATACTTTGACAAGTAAAACATTCCTATATCCACCTTTCAGCGCAGAATCTCGGCTGTTTGGTTGGATAAACCCTTTAAGACTTAAGAGTTCCCCCAGCGACCTCACACAACTCCACAGCGCCGTACAGCCTGGCACACCACCAGCAACGGCTGCCAAATCGTTTGACACACACAGAAGGCCTGAGAATTCAGGCGAGGACGCGGCGCCCCCACTGTGACTTTTACAACCTTCGACTATTGACACAGCCAGATATCCGAGCGGTTTTTACAGCCTCACAAAAGAACAGAGAATTTATTGGAAGAAGTTAGAGACTCCGTTGGGTCTGGTCAGGGAAGGCACTTTGTCAACGCCTGCCCCCGCACCACCAAACTACTACATGCTGTTCCCATTATGGAGGACGCTCCTGGAGTGAACACTTGTAGTATATCGGAAGACAGAGTGACAACGCAGAAGCACAATTGGTAGACAGATGTTGTGGTCACCCTATAAAAAGGAAATGTTTGGGCAAGGTCCTTCATGGCAGGTTCAACAGGTATTATTTTAATTGAAGCTGAAGATTTAAAAATAAAATTAAATTACATTTAATGTTCAGTTTTGTGGTCAAGAGGAAGAAGCCACCACTGTCCAGTTGGTAGGGCCTTGAATTTTGAGTCCTTGTAGGATTAGAAGTTCTTTACTACATGTTGTAAAGAAGAAGCCACTGTCCAGTTGGTAGGGCCCTGCATTTTGAGTTCTTGTCGGATTAGAAGTTCTTTACTACATGTTGTAAAGAAGAAGCCACTGTCCAGTTGGTAGGGCCCCGCATTTTGAGTTCTTGTCGGATTAGACATTTTTTACTACATGTTGTAAAGAAGAAGCCACTGTCCAGTTGGTAGGGCCCTGCATTTTGAGTTCTTGTCGGATTAGAAGTTCTTTACTACATGTTGTAAAGAAGAAGCCACTGTCCAGTTGGTAGGGCCCCGCATTTTGAGTTCTTGTCGGATTAGACATTTTTTACTACATGTTGTAAAGAAGAAGCCACTGTCCAGTTGGTAGGGCCCTGCATTTTGAGTTCTTGTCGGATTAGAATTTTTTTACTACATGTTGTAAAGAAGAAGCCACTGTCCAGTTGGTAGGGCCCTGCATTTTGAGTTCTTGTCGGATTAGAATTTTTTTACTACATGTTGTAAAGAAGAAGCCACTGTCCAGTTGGTAGGGCCCTGCATTTTGAGTCCTTGTCGGATTAGAAGTTCTTTACTACATGTTGTAAAGAAGAAGCCACTGTCCAGTTGGTAGGGCCCTGCATTTTGAGTCCTTGTCGGATTAGAAGTTCTTTACTACATGTTGTAAAGAAGAAGCCACTGTCCAGTTGGTGGGGCCCCCGCATTTTAAGTTCTTGTCGGATTAGAAGTTATTTTTTGCATGTGGTCAAGAAGAAGCCACTGTCCAGTTGGTAGGGCCCCACATTTTGAGTCCTTGTGGGATTAGAAGTTATTTTTTGCATGTGGTCAAGAAGAAGCCACTGTCCAGTTGGTAGGGCCCCGCATTTTGAGTTCTTGTCGGATAAGAAGTTCTTTACTACATGTTGTAAAGAAGAAGCCACTGTCCAGTTGGTATGGCCCCGCATTTTGAGTCCTTGTGGGATTAGAAGTTATTTTTTGCATGTGGTCAAGAAGAAGCCACTGTCCAGTTGGTGGGGTTCCAAATTTTGAGCCCTTGTGTAAATCAGAATTCTCTTTTTGCTTGTGGTCAAGAGGAAGAAGTCACTGTCCAGTTTGTGGCATCTCAAATTTTGGGTCTTGGGAGGGAGGAAGGAGGAGTCCCTGTTCTGTTGGTGGGGTCTCAAAATGTTGAATTCTTGTAGGATTAGAAGTTCCTCATTGCATGTAGTCAAGAAGAAGAGGTCGCTGTCCAGTTGGTGGGGTCTCAGAATTTTGAGTTCTTATGGGATTAGAAGTTCCATTTTGCATGTGGTCAAGAAAAATATGTCACTGTCCGGTTGGTGGGATCTTAAATTTTGAGTCTTTATGGGATTAGAGGTTCTTTATTGCATGTGGTAAAAAAGAAGTAGTCACTGTCCAGTTGGTCGGGTTCTGAATTTTGAGCTCTTGTGAGATCAGAAGTTCCTTTTGGCATGTGGTCAAGAGGAAGATCTCACTGTTGATTTTGTGTATCACAAATTTTGGATCTCAGAAGTTTTTTTGCATGTGGTCAAGAAGAAGTCACTGTCCAGTTGGTGGGGTTCTGAATTATGAGTTCTTGTGGGATTAGAAGTTTTTTTTATTGCAGGTTATAAAGAAGAAGAAGCCACTGTCCAGTTGCTAGGGTTCCAAATTTGGAGCCTTTGTGTGGTCAGAAGTTCCTTTTGGCATGTGGTCAAGAAGAAGTCACTGTCCAGTTGGTGGAGCCTCAAATTTTGAGTCCTTGTGGGATTAGAAGTTCTTTACTGCATGTTGTAAAGAAGTCACCAATGTCCAGTTGGTGGGATTCTGAAATTTTGAGGCCTTGTGAGACCAGAAGTTCCTATTGGCATGTGGTCAAGAGGAAGATGTCACTGTCCATTTTGTGCATCTCAAATTTTGGATCTTTGTAAGATCAGAAGTTCTTTCTTGCATGTGGTCAAGAAGAAGTCACTGTCCAGTTGGTGTGGTCTCAAATTTTGAATGCTTATGGGATTAGAAGTTCCTTATTGCATGTGGTCAAGAAGATGTCGCTGTCTAGTTGGTGGGGTCTTGAATTTTGAGTGCCTAATTGCATGTGGTAAAAAAATAAGTAGTCCCTGTACAGTTGGTGGGGTTCCCGAATTTTGAGTCCTTGTGGGATTAATAGTTCGTTATTGGCATGTGGTCAAGAAGAAGCCACCACTGCCCAGTTGGAGGGGTTCTGAATTATGAGTCCTTGTGGGATTAGAAGTGTTTTTTATTGCAGGTTGTAAAGAAGAAGAAGCCACTGTCCAGTTGCTAGGTTTCCGAATTTGGAGCCCTTGTGTGGTCAGAAGTTCCTTTTGGCATGTGGTCAAGAAGAAGTCACTGTCAAGTTGGTGGGGTCTCAAATTTTGGGTCCTTGTGGGATAAAAAGCTCCTTATTGCATGTGGTCAAGAGTAAGATGTCATTGTTCAGTTGGTGGGGGTTTCGAATTTTAAGTCCTTGTGGAATTAGAAGTTCCTTTTTGCATGTGGTAAAGAAGAAGAAGCCACTGCCTAGTTTGTGGGGTTCCGAATTTTGAGCCCTTGTGAGGTCAGAAGTTCCTTTTTTAATGTGGTCAATGGGAAGCTGTCACTGTCTAGTTTGTGGCATCTCGAATTTCAGGTCTTTGTAAGATCAGAAGTTATTTTTTAAATGTGGTCAAGAAGAAGTCACTGTCCAGTTGGTGGGGTTACAAATTTTGAGATCTTGTGGGATTTGAAGTTTCTATTGGCATGTGGCCAATAAGAGAATGTCACCAAAACCATTGCATACAATATCGAGTCACCCTACTAAGTGTGACTTACCGGCAGTGTTTGATGGTCTTGGTTACCATGTGAAGGTCAACTATTGGACTAGAGTTCCCAGCTCCGCCTCCTTGCCACAAGAGGCATACCTAAGAGCTACTTGGTCCCATAGTGACATATAAAAAGGAAAGTTCCCTCATCAGCTCACATACAAAATATCTGTCCCATTCAGCCCTGTTGACAAAACCAGGGTAAAAGTTCACATTTTACGACCCAACCTTAAAAGGCCTTTGGGTGCGACAAAAAAAAAAAAAAAAAGTCCCATAATCCCAAACAGCGGGACTGTGTCAAAAGTAATGCTACCATCCCTTTGTGCCAAAAGCTGTTTATTAACTGCCGGGGAAAAAAAAAAAGTTATTTTTTTCCTTTAAATCTACTATATTTTTTTTTTCTTTACAGAAAGTATTCAGAGTTCAAAGACTGCCCATAGTCTGAACATCGATCCTTTCATCCAAACTGCATACCATCCGAAAACACGCTTGGATTAACCCCTTTGTTGTATGAGCCAGGAAAAAAAAAAAAAAGAACAAACGGAAGTTTATGAAACTATTACTTACGTGCCACATTAAAAAGTACTAATTACATGAGGAATAAAATATCATTTAGGATGGAGGAAAAAAAAACAAGGATAGATAGATAGACAGACAGACAGACAGACAGACAGACAGACAGACAGACAGACAGACAGACAGACAGGCTTTGTTTTCTATTTCTTATTATATTTTTTGCTAGATAATAATCCTTGTTTTTTTCTTTTTTTTCTAAGCATTTTTTCTATTTCTTCTCTCTATATATATATATATATATATATATAAAAAGAGAAGAAATAGAAAAAATGCTTAGAAAAAAAAAACACATGAATTTATTTTTTATATATATATATATATATATATATATATATATATATATATATATATATATATATATATATATAAAAAAGAAGAAATAGAAGAAATGCTTAGAAAAAAAAAAACCACAAGGATTATTATCTAGCAAAAAATATTATAAGAAATAGAAAAATATAAATATAAAAAGCTTCTTCTTAGAAAAAAAACAAGAATTATTATCTAGAAAAAATTAAAATAATATACAGAAGAAAGGCTTGTAAACAAAAAAAGGATTTTTTTTTTTCAAAGTTCCAAAACACAATGTTGAATATTAGACCTGTTAATGATATTTTTTTAAAATATATTTTAAAATCTGAATTTGATACTACAAATGTCAAAATATTAATGTTGCTACAAATGTGTTTTTTTTCTCCCTCTAGAAAGTTGCCCATAGTCCAAACATCCATCAAAGCTACTTACCACCTGGAAACACACTGGGATTAGAATCAGGAATAGAATTACAATGGAATTTTATGAAAATAGAACTTGTGAGTCATATCAACAAGTCCTAGCTCCAAGAAGAATGAAATATCATTTAAATTCAAAAAAATATTATTTCTTTGGTCTCAGAAGTTAGAAACAGCATAAATGTGTCTGTATTTATTTGATCTTGTATATTTTAGAATGTTAAAAGTTTTTTTATATATATATATATATATATATATATTATATATATATATAAAAAACTTTTAACATTCTAAAATACACAAGATCAAATAAATACAGACACATTTATGCCGTTTCTAACTTCTGAGACCAAAGAGATCACAATATTTGATGTTCCAAATATCAATTTTAGTAAAAGATTTTTATTTTTCTGAATTTCAAGACTAGCAATAGTCTGAACATTGATCCATTCATCCAAATCTGAAAATGTGCTAGGATTAACAGCCTCTTGTCTGGGCCAGAAAAAAAAAAAATTAGAATTTTAGGAAAATATGTGCCACATAACATACTAAATTTGAGTGGAATAAAATACCATCTAGTCAATTAAAAGAAAAAAATTATAAATAATAAAACATGTTATATATATATATATATTTTTTTTTTTTCAAACATTTTTCAGAGTTCAAAGACTGTCCATAGTCTAAACATTGACCCATTCATCTACACCTGAATACACAACAGGCTTAACCCCTTCCTGCCATATAACTAATAAATATCATCTGGATATAAAGAAATATAAAATAAAATGGATGTATCCATTCCTTTAAAATGTGAAATCATATTGGGATTAAACCCTTTTTGTACGGGTTTGGGGGGGGAAAAATATTCAGAATTTTATGATAATAAGACCTGCCTGTAATATCAAAGCCTACTAAGCCTACTAACTTACAAATGCCAAAGAAATGAAATATCACCAAATAAAAGTGCACGTTTTCAAAATATCAAATAAATACAGACCCAATGTAAAATATATATATATAATATATATATATAAAAAAATCTAAAATACTTAATATCAAATAAATACAGACTCACTTGTGCTTTTTCTAGATAATCTAGAGAGACCACAAAAATTTAAAATTCATATTCGAATTTTTGTGAATCAAAAGATGTTTTTTTTTTTTTTGCTGAGGAAAAAAAAAAAAAAATCTTCTTACTTCAGCGAGTTCACATAATGCTGGCGTTCAGCGATTTGAGATTTTGTAAAATGCAAAAAAACAACAGCCCTCCTGTTCCCGTCCACCTGGTAACCATGGCAACCAGAGTTTAAATCCAAGCATTTGAACAATGCTGGGCCGTTACAACAGCCCCCTGTGACCCCCCCACCGCCATTGTATCACTGTCTCCAAGACACTCTGCTGGTCAAGACAGGAGCCGCGTCCTGCAGATCACATCAAAAATATACAAAGTTTGTTGCTATGGGAGGGGGGTTTTATATTAAATCAGCCCGGTCAGCAGTTGGGGCAGCTCTGAAAAGGGAGAAGCTTTGTGACTAGTTGTTTTTTTCCTTTTTTTTGATGTGCTCAAAAAATCTGTTCAGTTTTCTTTCTTTATTTTCTATTTAATTTTTTTAATTTAATTTTTTACAGTGTGAATGTGATATTCACACTGTAAAAAAAAAAAAAAAAAAATACATTTTCCTTTCTCAAAATTTATTTTTTATTTTTTTACAGTGTGAATATCACAATCACACTGTAAAAAAAATCAATACATTTTTTTTAGATAGAAAATAAATAAAAAAATAAACTGAACAGATTTTTGAGCACATCAAAAAAAAAAATAAAAAAAAATAAACAACCTTTTAATCCAACTGCTTCAATATTACAATCACTGCTGTGCCAAACTGAAAAACACGTGTTCAAAGAAACACTTGATCTTTTAGGATTTTTTTGCCATGGTGCACATTACATAGTCAGTCTGGTAAAAAATAAATAAAAAAAAAGTGAAAGAAAATAAAGCAAACCAAACTCATTTTTTGAGCACCTAAAAAAAAAAATTCTGTTTGCTCAAAAAATGAGTTTGGTTTACTTTAATTTCTGTTTCTTTATTATTATTTTGGTTTGCTTTATTATATTTTTATTGGTTGAACTAGATCGACTGGTCTTGTTCAACCAATAAAAATAAAATAAAATAAAAAAAAAAAATAAAAGCAAACCAAACTCATTTTTTGAGCACCTAAAAAAAAAAAAAAACCTTCTGGTTGAAAATTGTTTTTTTAATTGTTTTTTTGGGAGGTGCTCAAAAAATGAGTTTGGTTTATTTTTATTTTATTTTTTCGGTTGAACTAGATCGACTGGTCTCGTTTTCTCTTTTTTTTTCTCCAATATTACAATTTTTGGCCGTGGTGCACATTACATAGTTACATGGTTAGTCTGGTAAATAAAAAAAAATAAAAAAAAAAACACACATCATTCTCAGAATCCGATGGAAGCTACAGAAAAAAGTGATGGGATTGTGCTCAGCATCAACCAGCATTCACACACATATATAAACACAGTATACCTCTTTTATTTATATATAAAAATCAATCAATGACACAGTATACTTCTTTTATTTATTTATTTATATATATATATATATATATATATATATATATATATATATATATATATATATATATATATATATATATATATTATATATATATAAAAAAGACGTATACTGTGTCATTGATTGATTTTGAGCAAAATTAATAAAAATGATTCTGGTTGGTCCGGATGGAAACCCTTAATTGTAGGAAAATCAGTATGATGGCTAAGTGTACAGTGCAATTGATCTATTGATCATATTTTATTCTAGACAATAAATCGATCAACAATATGGTCACATATAAAAAAAATAAAAAAAATTGTGTATGGTAACTATTAATCAGGGATATCTTCCCTGTGCAAAGAGCTTGGTCCTAGATAGATACATTATGACGTTTTCACTTAGGGGTGTACTTACTTTTGTTGCCAGCGGTTTAGACATTAACTTCCGGTACTTGCCGACCAGCCGTCGGCAGGTCGGCTTGGCTGCGTGAGATCACGTAGCTATACGTCATCTCGCGTTTCAGCCAATAGGGGGGCGCGTGCCCCCCGCTCGCCCCTGGTGCCGGCGCACGTGCCAGGCGGGCGCGATCACTGCCAGGCACCTGTGATCGCTCGTTACAGAGCAAGAACCGGGAGATGCGAGTGTTAACCCACAGCTTCCGGTCCTGCCAGGGGGAGAAATGACTGATCGTCTGTTCATAGAATGTATGAACAGCGATCGGTCATTTCCCTCAGTCAGTCCCACCCACCCTACAGTTAGAACACACCCAGGGAACATACTTAACCCCTTCCTCGCCCCCTAGTGTTAACCGCTTCCCTGCCAGTGGCATTTTTTTAGTAATCAATGCATGCACCTTACACATTTAGCACTGATCGCTATAAAAATTCCAATGGTCCCAAAAATGTGTCAAAAGTGTCCGCCATAATGTCGCAGTACTGATAAAAAAAAAAAAAAAAAAAAAAAAGCTGATCGCCGCCATTACTAGTAAAAAAAATAAAAAATGTAATAAAAATGACATAAAAAACTATCCCCTATTTTGTAAACGCTATAACCTTAGCGCAAACCAATCAAACGCTTATTGCGTTTTTTTTTTATGAAAAATATGTAGAAGAATACGTATCGGCCTAAACTGAGGAAAAAAAATGTTTTTATATATTTTTGGGGATATTTATTATAGCAAAAAAAGTAAAAAATAAATTCATTTTTTTTTTCAAAATTGCCTCTCTAATTTTGTTTATAGCGCAAAAAATAAAAACCGCAGAGGTGATCAAATACCACCAAAAGAAAGCTCCATTTGTGGGGAAAAAAGGACATCAATTTTGTTTGGTAACCACGTCGCACGACCGCGCAATTGTCTGTTAAAGCGACGCAGCGCCGAATCGCAACAAGGGGCCCCCGGTCATTCAGCAGCAATATGGTCCGGGGCTGAAGTGGTTAATGGCGGTGTGTTGAGTTATTCTGAGGGGACGGCAAACTTGCACTGTTATACAAGCTGTACACTCACTAACTTTACATTGTAGCAAAGTGTCATTTCTTCAGTGTTGTCACATGAAATACAATTTTCAAAAATGTGAGGGTGTACCTACTTTTGTGAGATACTGTAGATAAATAGGACAGGTAGATATATTGAATGATAGAAAGATAGATATTGGAAATCCATCCCCAACATACTCTTAGTAGAACTTGCTATGCAAATACAGACTTTTTGAAAGCCGCCATTTCCTTAGATTAGACACGCCCCTCCCCCGCACCGATCAGCACGCATGTCATGTTGAATCATATTTCTTTCCAGCACAGATTTAGGTTCTGGGCCGTACATATTTGTAGGATGGAGGTGGGGAAACGCTCTCACCTCAGGTGCTCCAGCGCACGCCTCTTTGGCGGTGGAATTCCTCTTGTGTTGATCTAGACCAACCTTTGATTTCTCGTCAGTTTTTTTTACACACGGCAATGACAGGATTATCAGAGCTCCTCATTGTCTGGATCTGGCCGGGGGACAAGCCGCTTTATGTTATGACAAGTTCCCGTTGGCACGTTCCCGACAAAAGCGCTCGGAATAATAGGGGACAATTAAAAAAGGATCAAAACTCCGGCCAAGCGAGTACTGTAACCTTCCCGGATGCCCATGCGGCCTCCAATACTAATCCTTACTGCTACAGACTGTTCACTAACCACCACCAACAAATAAAGTGCAAATTTAAAAAATAACTAAGAAGGATTTCCTATTAATTATCAAAAGTACAGTGGAACCTCGGATTGCGTGCAACGCGGTTAAGGAGCATTTCGCAATACGAGCGCTGTATTTAAAAAAAATCCTGACTCAGTTTGCGAGTGTTGTCTCACAAAACGAGCAGGATTCAAGCCAAAGTGGTCTGCAATACCGCGTTTGGCCTTAGGAGTAAGGGGGGCCGGAGCCAAGCAGAGCCGAACGCCAATCGGCGTCGTTGGGAGCCAATTGGAAATGCTTGGAAAATCTTCGAAATACTCTGTTCCCAAGCCTTTCGAAAGGTTTTACGAGTTCAGTCGACGTGTCCTCAGCCCTTTTCAATTTTTTTTGAGGCTCTCCGGCACGTCCCCACCTCTGGCCACATGCGAAATTGCATGCCGTTGAAGTCAATGCGGAACTATTTATTTTTGTTTCCATTGACTTCAGTGGGGAAACTCGCTTTGATATGCAAGTACTTTGGATTACGAGCATTCTCCTGGAATGGATCATACTCGTAATCCATGGTTCCACTAAGGCCAAAGAGAACAATTTTTAAAACACTCAGAAAATTTCTTAATGAATTTCTGCATTAGTGACACCGAAATCCATCAAAATAAAACCAGCCAGCCAACCAACCAGACGGAATCTCCTGCCAAACCATAAAATTACATCATTAAAATGATCTATCACTGTATGACCAAAAGCATGCGGACATCCCAGCATGACTGTGCCACATGCGCAAAGCCCGGTCCATAAAGACATGGTTTGAGCAGTTTGGTGTGGAGGAACTCAAGTGTCCCACAGAGTCCCGACATCAACCCCACTGAAAATTGGAATGCTAATAGGGAACCTGGTCTTATCATCCAGCATTCCCCTAAGACACCCTCCAAAATCTTGTGGAAAGCCTTCCTAATAAAGAGGAGAGGATGATATAGTGTCAAGGCTAGGCTCAGCCCTTCCTTCTGAGCTGCCCCGCTCAGCTGTTTGCCAACTGC